>RXPK01003209.1:0-29046 GCA_004143645.1 Protaetia brevitarsis
TATTGTTGTGATATTTTAATTACATCACTATAAAACAGCAAAATTAATATAATAATCTGGGACAAAACGATCATTCACCCACTCATTACCTTGCCGCGCAATTCATACACAAGGGTGCGGCAAAAACAGAGCCGTGCTACCGTATCTATAAATAAGTTGATGTTGAGTATGCAGAAGGGTTACGCTGATACCGCTGTGCCGGTGTGCGTATGGACAGATAGATAAGTGTGAAAGCCCCTGGCTAAGCAGCAGGTGTGTTCACCTGGCCTCTTTCGGAGCATTCGGGATCGCCAGGTGATCTCGAAGCGGCACGAGCCTTTCACATTCTGCCATCCAGTTGTTTCCGGGACCACTTCTTTTTACATTGTGTACCGGAACAAACGCCGACCACCATCGCATTTCTTCGGTCTGTCATTTCTTTTTTTTTGTGTGGGAAGCGTTATATAGCAAGCGTTTATTGTTATTGCTATTGACGATGGAATAAAAAAGAGAGAACAAAGATTAATAGTATTTAACGTGCAACTAGTCTAGGAACATTGTCAAGCATTTAAAATAGTGTTGAATAATGTTACAGGGTGTTCATGACGGACTGGTAATTGATTACAGTTCCATTGGTTGATAATGGAAAAAAGCCTCTTATACAAAAGTGTTTTAAAGAAATTTAATATCGCATTACTTAATACAGGCTGTTCCAAAAGTTAGAAAAGCGCATACTTACTCTTATTTAAATGCGAACACTCTATATACTTATAAAACGAAAGTGGTCTCGTTGATTTTGCTCTTATGAGTGCTGGATTAATTGTGACCAGTACTACTTATTGGACAACTAACGAGACCAAAACTTTCATTGATATCAGTCACAATTGCTCCAATACTGGACAATTACCCTGGTTTGCGCATGCAAAGAAGTGTATCTCACGTAATCATATCCCGAACACGAAGGAACCGCAGAAGATTACCGAATACCATTTTATCAATTTAGATTTAAAACCTTACTAACTTTTAAATGTATAAACTTGAACAAGCTAATCATTGAGACAATAATGGTCAACTTTTAGATTTGTATTCCTTATTGTAGTACCTTTGTTGTGGAGCATAACTCATTCCCTTAAGTGAAGGAAGATTCTTATCATGCCGCTTTAAGTTTTTCGCAAACTCTCTTATCGAGTCGATAGTCAATTTTCCTTCCATACCTCCCCAGGTATAATTTTTGTAAGGCGAATATTCAAGAACTGTACGCGCATTAAAACCATATTGACTGGAGCTTTTTGGAAGCCTTTACTTGTATAGATAATGCGTGCGCAAATTCTTACCAAACAGTATTTTCCATTGTGGATAAGCACGTGCCAATATACTCTGCATCTAACCGTTTGATTCGCTGTTCTGTACTTCACTCATGCATTAAGTTAATTAAGCTGAAAAAAACATTACGGGGCAGGTGAAATCTACTGGACGATCCTTCTACAGAGGTGAGTTTGTTTAGAATTCGGAGGCTGGTTAAATCTGAACTACACAGGCTCACCAAGCGTACACAGCTAGTATACAAATAAGATTGCTGACGACCCAAGGTGTTCTTGAAATATTCAGCCGAAATCTGGGAAAATTTTAGAATCCGCTGGTTGCCTGCGCTTTGGAGACGTGAGTTAACGGATGCCAAAGCTATAGTCAAGGCCTTTGCTGATTTTTCGCTTGATGTTTATTAACCACGTACACCATCTTCTACATCCACATCTTTAGCCGTGGATGCACTGAGTATAGACTTGTTTCTCGACTTCCGATGTGTGACATCTTATAAGCGCCTTAAAGCTGATTTACATCTGGTAATGATGAACGTCCAAATTTCTTAATCAAGATTGTGCCACAATACTTTGCATCCGCCACACACTATATTTACTTTAGCATTCGCACGTCGAAGTTCCTGATTGCTGGAAGATCGTTAAGATAAATATCAATATTAAAAAGGTACTTAATGTGATATCTCCAATTATGGCCGATTACAATTTTGTGCAGTTGCTCTAGATATTCGAACACTTGTTCTACATAGATGTACACTCGTGTTTCAGCATCTGATATCTACACAACAGAATGGCTTTATGACTGGGAGATCGACTGTGACAAATTTGGCAGAAATTACCCAATTCATTAGCACCAATTCAGATGTTCGAGGTCAAGTAGACGTTATTTATACCGATTTCACCAAAGCATTCGTCACCCTAGATCACTCGATTCTAATATCCAAGTTCAGCTCAATGGGATTTATGTCGAATACAACTGATTAATAGATTCTACCTTGATAACAGGTCATGCTACGTCTGCTACTACAACGGTTACCAGCCGATATCTATTCTGCAACTTCGGGTATCCCTCAAGAGTCAAACCTTGGCCACTATATTTATATTATATTTAACGACCTGATGTTAGCACTTGAAAGCCGCGTTCTTGCTTATGCAGATGACTTGAAAATCTTTGGCAAAGTTTCTTCAATCTCCGACTGTGAAGATCTACAGCGAGATCTGTGTGTTATTAATAACTGGTGTCAGAAAAACAATATCAAGATCAGCACTCATAAATGTGCGGTAGTAACTTATACGACGACCACAGAACCGTTGATTTTTGATTCTTTATTGAGCAGTTCTCTATACCAAGACTTACGCAGGTAAAAAGATCTAGGGGTTATATCGACCAACGACTTCAGTTTTCTGATCATATTTTACACGTTTGTACATCTTGCGTCACGCTTCACTGAGTTTTATTATTAGAACTTGTAAAAACTTTAACAAACTTCGAAACATATAAGAAATTTTTTATTCATTATTTCGAACCAAAGCTCCGAATATTCCTCGATTATTATGATACTCGTACTACACCTAATCAATTCTGCAGTAGAAAAAATATAAAGACTATTCTAAAAATATTTATCATTTAAAAAAACGGGTATATATCCCGTTCGTGGTAACAGAATATCAAGAACTGCTTGAGGAGCATGGTTTAAAATAAAAATACACAAAATCATATTGCCTGCTTTCTCTTTTCTGTGTATTTTTTCTGGACGTTCACATTATGTTTTTTTTTTGCGATTACAGCGGCAATCTGTTACGAATCGAAAAAACTTTCAAACAATAACTACATACTTGATGCGTATAGAATTAATAAATAATAATAATTAATAAGTGGTTATTGACAACAGAGAATACATTTTCAAAACATAACAAAATGTTATAAGAACAACTCTTAATAGTATATGCAAGAGACATATCGTTCACTCTCTGATGCCAAACGGCTCGAGATCAGCGACTTACTCGAAAGTAGCTGTGTCTACCTATCAGCCTACAAGGGTGAAATAAAAGGAGAACCGCAAAACGAAGCTACCAAACCCCCAACTAACTATAAATAATATATATGAATACAACAAAATATACTGTAATAACAAATATGAGGGTATCTATATAGAATTCAAAATTTAATTATAGCCATACGATTCACAATAATATTTTCGTAGTCGACAGGCGAAGGAACTCGGAAGCGACAAACGCAGATCAGTGGGACACCGTTATATAAACGGACGATATGGTAAGAAAAAAAGCCTTTTTGAACATTTCGAGGTGGTGCCCGGGGCGGTGTGAGCAGTCCTCTAAATCTAATATTTCTAATTCGAATCTGCAATACAAAATGGGGGTTCCCATTTAGGAATTTCAAAGTTGTCCCCCTCCCACTCTGGGGGAGGGGAAAGGTTAGGTGGGAGATCGAGTTCGGCACCATTCAGTGAGCTCCTACATTATAACAAATTTTATTAAGACTTTTTTTGATTTGATGCAGTGTTTTAGAGAATTCCGTTGTCTCAAGATAAAAAACTTACCCTGTATATTGTACTGAAAAAGATTAATAATGAATTTATGTTTAAATTACAATTCTTACGTTATAATTTAGAATTTAAAATTTTTAGTTTTATTTACAACATGTTATATGTTTGAAGGGTAAAGTCAAGTGTAAAAGTATCAGCAGAAGTAGGCTGCAGGAAAAGAAATTCTATTATAGATGTTGTGTATTGTACAATACAATTTCTTATAAACTACTTTACGAAGAATACCTGGGCAATTCAAGGGCAACAGAATTCAAAGCTAAAAAAATACAAACAACTGTTATTATACTCAATTAATATAAAATAAGTACGTTCATTCTTTTTCAATTTAAAATACAAAAAGGTACAAAAATATATAGACTATATATACCTATAATTAATATTCAATATATACGGTTTTTAAAGAAAAAAATAACAGCTACATAAGTATTCGGGTAATCATCACCAAATATACACAGAAAAATCCAATAATAAAAAAAGAAAGTAGATTTATGAACACAATACGCACGTGTTCAGATTATTATAACAGTACTTACTTATAAAATAACAAAGGAAAATTCGAAAGTATGTAAGTCGAAGATATCATACGCACATCATATTTTAAACGCTTTCGCTTTGTCGAAAAATTATTAATGTATTATGATATATACAGGGTGATTCCAAATTATGCGACAAACTTTAAGCGCTGATTCCGTTATTTTGATTATAAAAGTTTCATAAGAACATATGTCCAAAATCGCTAGTTCTAAAGTTGTACAATGTTTAATAGTAAGTTACATAATTAATTTTTTATTATAAATTAACAAAATAATTAGTAAAACAAAATTAACTAATATTAACTGTTGAAAATGACCGCCCCCAACTGCAATACAAACTTCTATCCTCCTGAGGAAGATGACGCTCTATGTCTGTATTGCCTCAGAAAGTGCGGTGAAGATACCAAAGAGGAAGTATGGATACACTGGTACATGGAGGGTGTGCGAATAATGTGGATGAGTTCGTCTTCTATTGTCTCAATTGTGAAGATTAAGTTTAATATTCTCATCGTTATTGTATTTTTTTTTTATTTTTATTTTAAGTAACTCCGGTTTAAAGAGTTTTAGCTTTGTTCCTGCATTTTTTTAAGAATAAAATCTATTTTTTTATATATTACCCATATTTATGTTACAACCCATTCTTAACTCAGCTGGAATAACATCTTGCCCCCTGGTGGTGTATTTACATATTTCTTTTCATAATTTTCTCACAACATCAAAAGTACCTATCGAAAAATTGTAAATACATCCAGCAGGAAGTAAATATTTAAAGATTACAACAAGCCTACATATAACCTCGCATATCAATTTGCAATTCTGATGCAGTGTTCTAAAGCTTAGTGCTTGCTAGCTCTTGCACCACCTTCCCCTATGTCGAAAAAATTGTGGGAGTGAGAATAATTTTTGATGATTTTTTTGTTTTATTGTGTTTTGGACAATATCAGATATCTCTAACTTTCTTCTTTTATCTAACCTTTCTTTTCTTTTGAGACCTTCTCGACATTTGGTAATTTTTTGAGGACTGTGCCCCATACACTGAGAAGGAACCCAATCAGGATGGTTTTCATTTTCTAGAGGAGCACGTTTACCTTAGAATAATATTAAATATAAATACTATTATCATATAATACAAATCAATTGTATTATGCTACATAATGCTCTCTGGTACTTCACTTTCACGGAAAAAAATGGTTGTCAAAAAACCAACAACTGTAGAACAGTTAACTACAATTTGTGGTGGGAATACGACTGGCTACAACTTATCTAAATTTCTATCACACGATTGTAGTTAACGGATTGTATTTCTATTAAATACAATGTTGTTGTAAAATTTACTGAAAAATCTATTCCAAGCGTTGACACAATAGTGTGTACATTTTAGTTACAGATATTATACGAAAAATCACCTTATTAGGAAGTAAAATTTAATATAAATTTTCTTACTATTTATTGCACTTCTGTGTGAAAACATACAAGAGTATTGCTTCAGATAACACTACAATTTTGTAGTAAAGAGTACTAGGCGTTGTATGAATAATAACGCATAAATGCAAAATTTTATTCATATATGAATAAATAATATAATATTAAAATATAACAGTGTGATAAACATATGACATGTAAATATATTTTTTATACATTATGCGAAAAAAAAAAACAAAAAGCTTCAACAACACAACATTTAGCAATCAGCAAATCAGCAATAACTCGTGATATGATGCGTGCATGCGCACATGACATGACTCTGATTTGGTGACCTAAACTGTGTTTACTTATAGAGTTCAGAAGATGACAATTGAAAATTATTCCTCGAACTTGGCCTCGATTAGTTTTCGAACACCCAATACAAGACAAGCTCCTTAATGTCATCTGAAGTTAAATTCTTGAAGAATTCTTCATTTACTTCGTCTATCTATCGTCTATCTAAAACAAAAATGAGTTAAAATTAGATAACACCAATGTGTTCTCTATCATAAGATTCATAAGTAATTGGTAATAGCGTAGAAATTATACTCTTAGTTATTCTTAAGAAGTATTGTTAGTAAAATTTGAACCATCACCCACTATAAGTTACACACCCCGCAAGATACAGTCACTAGTAGAAATATTTACTTATTGGATTAAATTAAATTTACATCGTTTTCAGTTAAGACAAATATGTTTACATATATTACCGATATATGTGCCTACTTATGCCATGCTTTAATATTAAACTTTCAATTTGTCTTACTTTAAAACACTCCAGTAGTTTTTCCAGGTTCCACTGTTGCACTTTGATTACAACAACTCCTCCCTCGTTCCCGAAATTAGGTATGTCTAATAGGTGCATAAACTACGTCAACAGCTCAAAATGCTCAAATGGCCGTGTAAACTATGATATAAACTGACTATCCGTTAAAAATTTGATGGCGCTGTACTCGAATAATGCCCTCTGACGACTGCAGGTATCTCATTGTTAGCTTTTACCATTCCAATTCGTCATTGGTGTATTTGAATTGAACCACTTATTTAGAAATAAAAATATCGAAAAAATAGGAAGTTTTGTGTAAAAAATTGCCACAATCTTGTCGTACACGTCTCGACACAAACATTGTTGAAAAAATGTCACAGTTGTGTGAAATGTGAAAGGGTGTAATATTTTTGTTGACATACCCTATATCTTTATAAAAGATTAGGACAAATAAAAATTATTATTTATTATTTATTTAAATTATACAACAAAATTTAACCACAATTTTAAAGCATTATTTGCGAAAACAACATGTAATAATTAACAAAAATCTATGATTAGGTTACATAATTATGCTAATTACTGCCATAATATTTTCTCACCAATATTGTTGTATATTTTTTCCAAGAGATTTTTTTTTCTGTGTAGATTCAGTTAGATCTTTTCGTCTTATTGCTGATAGCCACATATCCCTACGTTTTTTTTTAGATTGTTCGTTCTTATTTATTAAAAACTTATGATTGGTAATCGCAGGAACGGAATAAAAACTGACTTCATCGCGATTGGCTTCCAGATTCAACAACAATGCAAGTTATAGCCATTTCCACAGGTATTTCAAACTAAACTACCATCCAATCTACAAAAAAACTTTTCACAATAGCGGAAATGGAATTTGCAAAAGCTGTCAAAAATCGTCAACTTGACTACTGTATCCACAAAATTTACATTATTAACTGTTTACAATTATTTTATTATCCGAATGCTAGTGAAATCATGCACAATATTTGCCGTCAACAGACATGCTGGATTTCATTTGACAGGTCGCTGGATTGATCTATACTGTACTGTTGAAGCAAGGTTATATGAAGTCAAAAAGTTAACATCATTTCCGAAAGTCTGATTCTATAGAAAGCTAAACCGAAAGTCTGATTCGGATATTAATATACTCATCCAACCCCAGATTTGCATTTAATTAAATGTGAATCTTATCAAAGTCTAAAGTAAGTAGTCATATTAAAGATATTAAAATGAATCCATGCATTCGCCTAACTCTGTATACTGTATAAAAACTTTACAACAATATATTAACCCTCTACTCACCTCTGCCACAAGCAATTTTCTCAAAGGTGCATAATAAACGCTTAATTCAACCTAGTTCCAGTTAGAGAGGATTCGAAAGCAAACATCGTAAAGAGAACGAACGTATTAACCACACAAGACTCGTGAACAAGTGGCGGCACCATTCCTCCCCATAAGTACGATATTTACAGCTGCAGGTAACGCAGCTGATCGACAGGTGGCGTCACGTCGAAGAGAAGCAAAAGACGCCTTGTATAGACGGATACAGGGAGTATCCTTCGCAACAAAGGCCGGGAACACCGGCGCACAGTTTACTCTTCGAACAGGCGGTGACGGAAAGGAGATATCAGGGCCAACACTTCATTAACATCCACAGTCCGATTATTATAATTCGATTTACCGCTCAACTTAAGCCCGTTCAAGTGTTAAGGCTGCGGTTGTTAGTTGTTACTGGTTTGGTGATCTTGTGTGTGTAAATCGTCTAAGCCCATTAGTAATTCATATATGGATTGAAATAAGTGATTTAGGGCTTTCGACGCGAATTTTGATAGTCCTAATTAGTAGACAACTAATGATGGTGTGTGTATGAAAGCATTCTTTCAATAGTTTTGCTTTTAAACTTTAAAGCACTTCTAAAATAATAAAATACAATCGAAGAATTACTGGTTTTGGAGGTATTTAGAGCTTGCATTGATGCGCTCCTGCTTTTACACAGGTTTTTAAGCTATCAAAAGGTATCTTTTGGCTGGTATTGTGTATTAATTGATTTTTCAGCTCACACTAATATACAGGTATGCAAAATTTTAACTACAACAACCACTACTCCGGGATGAGATTGCAGCACGCCCAAACCACCCGAGAAGAGGCTTGAGGACCGAGTACAGTGAAATCTTTTAGATATATACAAAGTATAATATAATATGTATATAGATACATAGATGTACTATGTAATACAAAACAGTGAAACGAATAGTCACTTTAAGGACGCAAAAATTCATATATTGTTGTTTGTCTTCTCTTTTTCTTTAAAATGGCGTCTTGAAATCGTATTTCTAATTTAGAAAAAAGGTCCAAAGACTCTGTATCTCCGTGATTTTCGACAAATTTTTTGAGCTGCTTGGTCAGGGTAATAGATTTATCTTAATTTGGGATAGCTTCTGTTGGCACTGGAACCTCATCGACATCAGAATCTTCCGAAAGTTCTTGTATTTCAACTGGATTTGTAATTTCTTGTTCTGAATCTGGATCTTCAACATACAAATCTTCATCTGCGTTCAAAAAATCATTAAGGTTTTCATTATCCGTCAATTTCAATAAATTCTTATTTTTGAGGATATCTGAAAGTACACTAAGAGGCAAATCATCTTCTAGGCCAGATATATCAGCCTCAGTTAACTGGTCTTCACTTTACATATTTGCATGATTAAATCCTGCTTTGCGGAAGCAATTTTGAACTGTCTCTTTGGTTACTTGGTCCCAAGCGGTTTTTGCCAAATAAACTGCATCCAGTGGTGTAATTTTCTTTAATTAACTCAAAGCTGTACCAGCAGTTTCAATGTTTACTAGCAGATGTTTGAGTATTAGACTTCGGTAATAAGTTTTAAAATTCTTTATAATCCCCTGGTCAAGTGGTTGACAAGCTGATGTACAATTAGGGGGTAAAAATAATATTTTTATATTATTTAAGCGAACGTCTTTCGGATGAGATCCCGCATTGTCTAAAAATAACAAAATGTTTCTTTTTTTCTTTAGCCATTTTCCAATCTAGGTCTTGCAACCACTCTGCCATAATTTGTCCTGTCATCCAAGCTTTCTTATTGTATTTCCAAGTTACAGGCAGGTTATTTATGTTAATGTTTTTAAAAGCTCTGGGTTTAGCTGTCTTACCAATGATTAGGAGTTTTTCTTTTTCACCCGCCATATTTGCACAATGCAAAATTGTAAACCTCTCTTTGGGATACTTACCCCAATACATTTTTCCTTCTTTAATGTGAGCGTTTTGTCGGGTAGAGCCCTAAAATACAGGCCTGTCTCGTCGGCATTATAGATGTCTCTCGGTGAATATCCCTTAATCAAAGAAGGACATTTTTTTAAAAACGATGAAACATCTTCAGCATTAACCGAAGCTCCTTCTCCAGAAATCGCTTTAAAACTTATATTGTGACGGATTCTAAATTTATTGAGCCAACCAGAAGAAGCACTGAATGTAGAATGTCCCAAAGAATTTCTAGCTATTTCTCTTGCTTTACATCGTATTAGCGGACCTAAAAAAAAATAAGTTTTTTTGTGTTTTTGTCACGACAAACCTATTGGTAATTTCACTCTTTTTATCTACATACATATTTTAGAACTTAATATGAAAAGAAAATCAACGCAGTAATACAAGAAAAACCTTATCTAAGAAAACATGCATACCTGTTAAAGGAATCTCCTTATGGCGAGCTGCTGTAAATCAATCATAACACAATTTGTCAATTTTAGTACCATCACCCGTCAAAAAGCTTCTTTTTTCATTCAAATTGCTGTTCGACATCCATTTGTTTAGAAGGATTTCTTTATGTTTAATTATATCTGCAGCTTGTGTTTTTCCAATATTAAAACGCTTGGATAAGTTCCTTACACTTAATTTTTCTTTATTGTAAACATCAACAATCTCAATTTTTTGTTTAAGCGTGAGAATTTTTCTATTTGGAACCATTTCTACAATGAATGTGTCGCCCACTGTGTCTTTTCCGCATAGACGTCAGACTAATATTGAATGCAGATTCAATCGAAAGCGTGCACCCAAAGAATAAGAACGGTAAATCCCCGACCAATTTAGGGACGTCCCTAATTCACGCCAGGCAGAAATGCGCGACATAGGCTGCGTTTGTACCGAAAGATTAAAGTTGGTAAATCTCCGGTTTACTCGGGGAAGTCCCAGAGAAATTGGCGCGCGGCGCGATTGAGAAATGCAATAGCAATACTCTCGATAAAAAAATAAGATTTTTATTTTATTTTTTGTCCGATTAAGAGAACATTTTCTCGTGTCCGCGTTCGTTCAAGAGAATGTCCGTCCAAGAAAGAGTTAATACAATGGAAATTATATGAGAGCCGGTCGGGACCATGAGAAACTATCCGTTTAAGGGAGGTACCCGTGTAAGAGGGGTGTCCGCGAAGGGGAATTTCACTGTATATTAAATAATTTTAAATTTGGAAAGATATTCATTGGTATCTGCAATAATAACGAATATAAGCAATAGCTAAAATTAAATGAAAAGCCTTGTATATCGGCATACATATAACAAGAGTCACACCTGATACATATTTGGAAAATACCGACACGGTAAGTAATTACGAAAAACAATTATTTATTATTTATGACTGCCCCGTTATAGAGTTAATTAAAATATACATGTATATAACAGAATATAGCATAGATCGTCCGGTTTCGCAGTGAACGCGACATAAATATTTAACCTAAAAACGAAAAAAAGAGGAGAATTATCTGATGGTGGGGCCGAAATTGAAGCTGCTTTGTCGCAACATATGAATGTATGTACCAACGGCGTTTGGTGACCGTACCTACCGTTACTTAATAACGCGGTTGTTGTGAAATGCCGCCAGGGCCGATGAAAATATTTATACGTTCTTCATTGTTTTATTATTAAACGATTAGGCCGTGCCATTGTTCTGCGTGCGTATTTCGAAATGACTCGACGTATACGCTAGTTTTAAGAATGAAGCGATTACGAGATTTATTTCTGCGTGTTGACAAACTTTACCGACACGATTTACACTTTCGTGATAAACATGAAAGTAAAAAAAATAAGCAATTATGCGTTGGGATTTAATTGAAAATTAATTTCGAATAGAAAAATAGTATATATACAGGGTGTAACAGATAAAAAGGAAAATAAAGTGATATGTGACAGCTGTAATCATGTACGATCGAAAAATTTTAATGAACAAAGGATGTCTCTGTAACCATCAAAAAGGAAAAGAAATATTTTGTAAATGACGTGAACTAGTGCCGGCCCTGTGCCCGACGTAAACGCTGTGCCGAACGCGCCGAGTAGATCATTCGGCTGTTATTGCTATTAGCTTCGTGTGGTTTGGCGTATGGACTGCTTGGGTCTTCGTGTGGAAATGCGCCACTGTATTTAGCACGACTTCGACGGATTTCGTACTAATTTACGGAAGATACGAGGGAGAACATATATGAAATTAAAAAAAAAGCCCATAGTCAAAAGATATGTTCTAAAGGTTCCAAGCTCCACATTTATGTTAATGTAATTAAACGCAGTTCATAATAAGTTATTTAATTGAATAAAGTCACAGAAATGTGTGGTAGCGTTTATTAAAAACTACTTCTCTATTCAGCAAATGTAAAAGAGAAACGTTTACCTTTTTATACAGCTATTGAATTTATATATCCGAAAAAACTCCAACTTCTTATCAAGATTTTAAAAACAACAGTAACAAGAAATGTTTATTTTACGAACGGAAAATCTATGAAATGTCATAGGTATTGCTATTATTGTACGAGCATATTGGTTCACTAAATTTGATTTGTTTAGATAAAGTTCATAACTGGTAAAATGAAATGAATGTAGAGTAGTCGCGGTTTAACAGCTATTTAATGTTTCTTTCCATCAGGCTCGGACTAAGTGATTTTTGGGCCCTAATTTTATCTTCCCTAACGATAAAAGCGAATTTACACATTACCAGTTATGTGGTGAATATCTAACAAAACAAATCATATTTGTTACATCCTGTATACATAAAACCTGCTTCAATCCACGAATTCAAGTTTAAAAAATTAGTTAGCCTAACAGATGTAGTAACTTATCATACACTGAAAAAATAAAATTAATAAACATCGTTTATTGAGTTGGGTTTATTAAAATAAGAAAAAGATATATTGTATGGATGATTTTTTTTATTATATTGAACAATTTTGTTTATTGATGGCCACGTTGAAAAAATAAGTTTATTGTATTAACAAAATAAAGTTTATTACTTATTAGAAAAAGTTGTTTGTCAATTTAAAGGCTTCTACTGACAATAACTTCGCCTTCATCTAGAAAGAAAGGGATTGAAGAAACAAGCTGCAGGTGAATAGACTGCTTGCTTAAAGACAGATCAGTTTTCAAAACCCCTTGTCAAAGAGATAATTGTGGCTTGGATCGCAAGAGGATGCCCGTAGGGTGGACTCTTGTCCTCTCTGCTGTGGAACCTGGTCGTGGACGAACTACTACAAGGGCGGTCCCAAAATTAGCCGGCCTAACAAAGAAAACACAACAAATTTGGGAAAAATTTCCTTTATTTCTCAACACGATCTCTTTTTAGCTCGATACACTTTTCCCAGCGGCATTCAATAGCTTCGATACCCTGATTATAGTAAGAACTGTCTAGCTCCTTAAAATAGTCATCAACGGCAGGCTCCACTTCATCAGTGTTGGCAAATCTTTTACCACCAAGCCATTTTTTCAAGTTTGGAAATAGAAAATAATCCAAGTGAGCTAAATCTGGTGAATAAGCTGCGTGATGAAGTAATTTTAAGTCATTGATTTTGACCATTGCAATAGTGGATGTGTGGACTGGTGCATTGTCGTGATGAAACAACACTTTCTTTTTCGCCAAATGCGGCCTTTTTTCCTTAATTTCAGCACTTAAACGCTGCAATAAGTTAAGCATAATACTCGCCGTTGATTGTTTTTCCTTTTTGAAGATAATCAATAAAAATTATCCCACACGTATTCAAAAAAATAGACGCCATTGCCTTGCCTGCAGATGGAACTGTCTTCGCCTTCTTTGGACACGATTCTCTCATTCCAGTCCACTGCTTTGACTGTTCCTTTGTGTCAGATGTGAAGTGGTGGACCCATGCCTCATCCATGGTTACGAATCGATGCAAGAACTCGGCTTTATTGCGGTAAAACATCGTCACTCACTCTATTGAAACATCTTCACGACGCTGTTTTTGTTTCATTGTGAACAAACGCGGCACCTATCTTGCGCACAGCTTTCTCATCTTAAAATTTTCAGTCAATATGCGATGTATAGCCTTTTTGAAATGCCTATCATTTCAGCTAGCTCACGCATATTCAGCCGACCATCATCCAATACCATTTTGTGGATTTTCTTCACGGTTTCTGGCGTGGACACCTCAATTGGTCGACAAATATCATACGGCCTCGTTTAAACTATGCCACCCAATATTTTATAGTCGTAAACGAAGGAACAGATTCCCTCAGAGAAAAAATACTAAACAACGTTTCGCCTCGAAGTTTAAAACATATGTTTTATAAGGTTGTCACTTTCCAGCAAAGTATTTTTTTTCAAACTACTGCCGCCATTTATACGTCAGGTCAGCTAATTTTTGGACCGCCCTCGTAGTAAAGCTGGACAATGAAGGACATAAAACCTTAGAGTATGCAGATGGTCTTGTCATTCTGACCCAGGCTAAATTCAACAGCGTAGTGCATGGCAAAATACAGAACGCTCTACAAAATCTATAAGAGGAATTTGAATTGAATTTTTGCTCGAATTACGCTCCTTTTAATTTGCATATTTATCTGTTTACTTTGCTTATCTGCTTAGTTAGTTGCCTATACGAGCGGTGATCCTACGTAAGGATGTAACCTAGCGGCGTCGCTAGTATTGGCAGCTGTCAGAAATTCGCACATGAATGGGCGCTAAAAAAAATGTTTATCGTCACGTACCTCAACGATGTACATTAAATAATTCGAAATCTACTCTAATTGAAGTAGCATCAGTTCGTTAGTAAATGCCCAGGATTCTAATATTACTTGTGGTACACCAAAGATAAATGAAATAATATACAATACTACTTGGAAGTAAATTAACTTTATCTAAATATGAGTCAAATTTGTTTGATGTTGTCTCATTCAAACAATTTCCTCTTCACAGCTGTAAAAAGTTGCTAGAGGTACGTGTTGAGGAACAGTAAATACTTCAATGTTCTACAACAAACTTCGCTATAACAAACGCAATTCTTGGAGTTCAAGCGTGCAGAAAATCAACTTCCTCACAACCGGACTAATTTGCCAACTATACCATTGCGTGTGAATAAATTATGCATCTACCGGAAATCAATCAGATAATTTATAATTCAACACGGCCGCCAACAAAACTTGCATCGTTAGTGCTTACCGTATGCATTTACAATTTTATTCTGACAACGGTAACATACCGTTTGCTAATATCGGTGTTCAATCAACGTGACGGCTATCGTATGGAAACTAACTTTAATACCCTGGTCATTTTTTATTTAGTAGTTGCGATGATTTTCTACACGTAACTTTTGAGTAGATGAATCATAATTTTTTTTATTGCGTTCTTTTTCTTTAGGATCAGTCCTTTTATAGATTAGGATTAAATTTAGCCCCTCTGAATTTAGTTCGATTTACACATTCTGTAAATAAACCGCAGTTAACTATAAACGGCACCCATAGTTATTGGAGGAAGGAGACACCAGACGGGTAAAATCCAGTGGGTAGGCGAGACAATTTTCTAATTATAGCGTGCAGCGCTTTTACAAGGGGTGGAACAAAAATAACACCACCCAAATTTGTTCAATACCACGTTATTGATGTAATTATAAACTGAATTCTATTCTAGGGTAGTCTATTACCATTGCTTCGACATAGCTAGTTTGAAGGCTACACACAAAAAATAATTATCTTAATCAAATTATATACAGGATGTATCAAATATAAAAGTAAATTTTGCTTGGGTGTTAACTACACGACATATAAAGCACAAACCCACCGAAACCGGATTTCATCATTAAAGAATAAAAAAAAAGTAAAATTTAGAGCCAAAAATCCTTTAGTCCGGGCCTGAGGAAACGTCATGTTGAGCACCCGCTAAATGTGGTATTATATGTAAATACATTGCACTCATTTAGTATTATTCTTAATGGTTCATTTAACGTCATTCTGAATAAATAAAGGCCCTTGTAGAAATAGCAAAACAGAGAATTTTAAATTTCTTCTTTTTATAAAATAAACATTCCCTTTTTGTTAAGAGCATTCTACGTTAGTCTACAAAGTATTATTTTTAATATCCTGATAAGACGTTCGAGTTTCCCCGGATATGCGACTTCAGTAGTTACAAAAAACGTCAATATTTTTCTTTTGCTTTGTCGAATCGAGAGTTAGTTGTTAATAAACGGTACCACATGAATCCTAGTTATTTCTTTTGGATTTATTTAATCAAATAACGCAAAATGAATTGAATCGAAATACACAGAAATGAATGTAGATACAGAAAATTTGCAAACACGCCTTTTTACTATGATGTCGCGCGAAAAAGAAACTATACATTCCCGGGCTTTTGCCGATGCATCAAGCTTCGATTTTCTTTATATGAAATCATGATGGTCCTGAAAAGAATCGTTTTTTCGAGACGGGAAGAATTTAAATAAAATGTTCGAAGTGGCTTGCACTCCAAGCGGCGATCCACACAAAACTAACAGCGGTAATGGCTGAATGATAGTGGTATGTGGGGGTATACTCGGGGCAGCATTTAGATTGGGCACAGGTGCGGCTCTAGCCCACGGCATTTATAAAATATTTTTTTCTCGTTAATGCTTACAGATAGACCCCCTGTGCATTAAGACTTTTTGATTGTATATGATTACAGCTGCTACATATTATTATATTTACCTCTATATCTGATACACCCTGTATAATTACAAATCTTCTTTGCACAAGTACAAGAGAAAAATACAGAACTTTCAACAATCTCCTGGAAAGGGATCTGCTGTGTACAAGGATAAACCTTGCGTCCTAGATATGCCACACTATCGCTTCTTACAACATATTTGCTAAATAATATTGCATGATAATTTTTATTTACTAATACCCTGTATTTACAGGCCATGGGCTTGATAGGGCCATATGTAAATAACAGCTCAAACAGTAACACAGCTTTGACTAAAATACTTATATTTGTTGTAATAGAATTTATGTTTATTTGTATTGTATTTTGAGGTTATGTTTTACTATTTATAATACAACATAAAGCAGAACACAAAAATGGTTATAGGTATATAATAAACTGGAATCAAATCCTAGTGACTCGGATAGTGAAGAAGATGAATCTAGTGAACAAATTTGTGGACAAGTACAAAATGACTATTTTGTTGTTCGGAGTGGTGTTGTTTGGCAAAAAAGTGAACCACCTCCAGGAAAAACTCCACGTTGCGACATTATCCGCTCAGCACCTGATCTAATAAAAAAGAACTTATGTGCTACACCATTAGATGCTTTCACTTATTTTGTTACTGATACTATTTTGGAAGAAATTATTATATGCACAAATTTGGAAACTGACCGCGATAAAAGTTCGAAAAAAATACAGTGGCCAGACATCGATAAGTGTGGAATGCTTGCATTTTTGGGATTGGTAATACAAGCAGGGATTGAAAAAAGTTGGGACGTTTCATCACGGGATTTGTTTCCTGACCAATGCTCAAATCCCATTTATTCCGCGACAATGGCATTGAGACGGTTTGAGAGTATTAGAAGATATTTACGTTTTGATGACAAACGAATAAGACAAGCTCGTTTGGAAACAGATAAATTGGCACCAATTTCTTCTGTATGGAACTTGTTTATTCAGCAGTACCGAACATGTATTGTTCCTGATAAAAACGTGACAATTGATGAGCAACTCGTTCCATACAGGGGCCATACAGTCCATTCACTCAGTATATGCCTAGCAAACCGGCCAAATACGGCTTGAAAATATTTTGGATGTGTGAATCCGTGTACGGATTTGCCATAGATGGAATTATATACGTGGGATGTCAGCCTGGAGTAGGTACACAAAGAAATCTTGAATTTGACAGTGTGAAAACATTGGTTAGCACCATTCACAATACTGGCTTCAATCTTAGAGTAAACAACACCTTCACAAGCTTAGAACTTACCAAATATTTATTAGACAAGCAAATCACTTTTGTAGGAACAATCAGGAAAAATTAACGTGATCTACCAAACGAAATGAGAGAAGATAAGAATATACCCGTTTTTTCTTCATTATTTGGTTTTTATAAAAATATTACAATGGTTAGTTATGTAGCTATAAAGAATAAAAGTATCGTTTTACTTACGACAGCATGCATAAAACTACCGATGTTTGAAAAGATCAAAAAAGTAAGCCTGAAATTATACACTACTACAATAAAACCAAAGGCAGAGTAGACGTTATGGATCAACCTATAGTTGCAAGCGTCAAACAAAACCTTGACCGATGGTGATTTTTTGAACTGTATATTTGGTCAGGTAATAAATTAAGTAACAATAAAATGACATCAAACATTTCTTTTTTGTAATTACATCCCTCTGGGTCTGACAGGGCCGAGCCGTGTGAAGGGTAAAAATTTTTAGGCGTGCATCCTAGGGTTAATTGACTTTTATATATCTTAACACTGCATAAGCTTCAGGCAACAGCCAAACGTCGAGCAAAAGTTTTGACATACGGCGAAATCCGGAAGAATTTTTTAGTTTTATATATATTCTTATATTTGGAGCCAAGGTCATAGGAAAACGGGTGTGTCCTTTTGAGTTACATATTTATTTCAAATTGCGATTTCGATGAAACTTCACAGACTGAAAGAGTCTGTTCAATTTTTATCAATATCTCCGAATTCATAACAAATATTAAAAGATTCTTTTAACATAATTTGCAGCATATTATATGATCCCAAGAATGATGCCATCTATCTTTGCGGGGGTGGGGTCCAAAATCGGGCGATTGGCCACTAAAAAAAGTATGTACTTCTTATTTTAAGGTGCTCTTTCAGCCTGTGAAGTTTCATTGATCGAAATCGGTGAAGACCTGCCGGTGTTCCCTTGCTAGTTACCCTTCAGCATCTTCTTCAAGTACATATGAAAAACGCTGCATCTTATTGCAAGAATT
This sequence comes from Protaetia brevitarsis, assembly GCA_004143645.1. Lineage (NCBI taxonomy): Eukaryota > Metazoa > Arthropoda > Insecta > Coleoptera > Scarabaeidae > Protaetia > Protaetia brevitarsis. Next base: position 18,860 of record RXPK01003209.1, read on the forward strand.
GCAAGTTTTTTAAAGTTATCATTAACGAATTAATTTATTTCTGCTAATTACTGTGATAAATTTTAAGATGAATTTTCTGTATATGTATGTATATACATATTGTAGGTTTATCTTATGGATCTGATTAGAAAGTAAAACAGAATCACCATTTTTGTCTGTTGTGGTGCAATTATTGGCATTTACATTTTTAGGAACATATTTACATCCATCTATTTTTTTAGTGTAGTTATGTATAAGGATAGATTTTGAGTATAATTTGATCTTAAGCCCAACACGCTTATACAGGGTGTTAGGTAAACATGCGGCAAAAATTCAAGGGGATATTCCTTGGCCTATTCTAAGAATATTTTGTCCTATGATGATTTTTTAAAAACCCCTTTGTTTTGAAGATACAGGGCGAACAAGATTTGCGACAGTAACAACATTTTATTATCAAAAAGTACATGTAAAGTTGCTCAATCCACAATAAGCATTCGAAATGGCTTCCTCCAGCCTGGTTACAAGCATTCAATCTTCTCCTCATTGACTATCGAACTATTTCAAACACACCAGGGTCGTTTCTAATTGAATTACACCCAGCAATTATCCGATTTCGCAAATCGTCCAAATTCTCAACTGGAGTAGCGTAAACTATTGACCTCAGAGATACCAAGAAGAAATAATCTAGGGAGTTTAAGTCTGGAGATCAGGCAGGCCATGCGTGTTGCCCACCGCGACCAATCCAACAATCTCCGTATGTTGCTGTTAAAAAATTACAAGCAACCAAACTGAAATGTAGTGGTGCACCATCATGCGTAAACCACATTGCAATTCTTATCGCGTATGGTACATCCTCACGAAACTCAGGCAGCGTTGCTTCCAAAAAGTTGTGGTACACCACGCCAGTAAGTCTTCCTGCTAGAAATACCGGCCCAATTAGATAGTCACCCACAATTCCAACACAAACATTCAACGAGAACTGATGTTGAAAACGATCTTCAAATACTTCATGCTGATTTTTATCTGCCCACACATGGTTATTATGAAATTTCCTTATTGCATTTCTTGAGAAACTGGTCTCATCGGTAAAAAGAATCTGTGTCAAAAATAGAGGGATGTGAACTAATGTTTGCAATATCCATTGACATAATGCAATACGTGGAGGAAAATCAGCAGGTAGTAGTGCTTGAACGCGTTGAATGTAGTATGGATACAACAAATTGTCCTTAAGAATTTTCCAAACTATCCAATGACTTACATTCAAAGTATTTGCAATTTTTCGCGTAGAACTACCAGGATCTTTCTATATCTATCTTCTCCAGCACATTCTGTTCCAATTGTATCGTTCTTGCAGTCATTGATTTCCCTGGCCCTCCACTTCGTTTCATTGTGCCTGTTTCACGAAGACGTCAATGAATGTTTTCGAAGATTTTTCGATCGGGGACATTACGGGCAGGAAATCGTTCAATGTACAATCGTCTAGCTTCTAATGAGTTGCCATCAGCAAGTCCATACATGAAATGCATGTCAGTCACCTCGGCGTTCGTATACATCATGATAGAGGATTTCACTAATTATTAAAGACACGTCAAACAGACAAACGTCACTCAATCTAAACAATTGCGACTGATGAGACGTATTCAAATGAAATCCACTACTAGATAAAACAGCCGTTTCATGTGATCGAGATCGAAAAAATAACAACGCATTGTAAGCAATTTTTTGTACTTGGGTAAGCCCATTGGCGTACACCATACTTTTATTTACATTAATAATTTCAACGAATATCGAATATGGTTATCGTAAATTGTGTTCGCCCTGTATCTTTGAAACAAAGGGGTTTTTCAAAAATCATCATAGGACAAAATATTCCTAGAATAAGCCAAGGAATAACTCCTTGAACTTTTGTCGCATGTTTACCTAACACCCTGTATATCTTTTATTCTATTAAGCACTTTTCTTTTCTAAATAACGATAATAATATTTGCCGTTAAGTATATTGATGTGCTTCAATTAAGTATAAATTTCTTTTTGTGTCGACTTGAACAATATACCGCTTTTATGTTTTCATATTTCCAGTTTAAAATGCTCGTTTACTATATACCGTTCATTGGGAAAGTGGAGCCAAGTTGTACGAAGACAATGGGCTTCGTAATAATCAACTTGTCGTCATCTTGTGGAGAAAGCACAATTTTTCGGTTTTATTTCTACTTGGCGATGGCAGAGAATAAGTGACACACTGCGATTTCTATTCATTCTAAGTAACAAATCATAAAGGAGACATTTATCGTGTGTCGGCTGTCTCATTTTAATCTTATTTCCATAAATAGTCAACTAAACAGTCATAATGTTAAATAAAGTGCGTCGCCAATGCAAATCTCATAAAGAAATGTGATAAAAATCGTTGAAAGACGTCTTATGATGACAGGACTTGCATTCTGGTGAGCGTCAAATGATGAATTATTTGCATGAAGGTGAAAACCGTAATCAGGACCGTAATTTAGTAAAACGATGCGCTTGTCTCATTGCGGATAAGTTCATTAATGCGCGGTTAAAAGTGTCAACTATGGCTATGAGTTAGCTAGGTCAGTTGAAGGAACGGTCGCGTTTGTCAAGCACAGTGCTGTATTTAAATAAATGTAGCCAGTATACACATAAACCCAAAAAGGTATAGTTGGCAAGAAATCTGAAGAAATGAAGAAAAAAGTTATATATACAAAGTTTTTCGTTTTGCTTTAACCTAAGGTACTAAGGTCATTAGAATTTATTTAACACTAACAATAATAATATCAATTTACTGGTTCACACAAAGTACATAACATTTTATGTATGTGCCAAAAAGACTAAATCACCTAATGGTGTTCTTCATTTAGCCTTGATTCATTTAAATTTTTATAGATCATGTTCGCCATCTGATAGCCCCATTTAGTCATTCTTTTCTTGTAACCACTGTTCTTCTTTAATTGATAAACTTTTCGGGTATCACTGCCTATTCTATAAAACCTATTTCAAAACTTCTTTTACTAGCATCTTTCTCCCTTTTATTTCTAAAATCCTCGAAATGTAACGCAAAAGAAAACTATATCCGTCACATTGACAGTGATATAATATACAAAGCTGATTCTCAATATATGCGACAAACTTTAAGAGCTGATTCCTGAGGTTATTTTGATCATAAAAGTTCATATGAGTATATGTCCAAAACGGTTTGGTTTTAAAGTTATTGAATGTTTAATAATAAATTATGAACTATGACTAACACGATATAATATCACAGTTGATTCTTTAAAAACTATTGTGTTGAGAGGGAATTGTTCATTTGTCATTTCAGTATTGTCAATAGTTGTCAGAGTATTCATTCAGTTTATTGCCAGTTTCAGTTTTCTAAAATGAATTGCACGAATGCTGAGATGTGTGATATGCATTTCGTTTACGGTCTTGCCAATGGAAAAGACGTCTTTATGAAGAACGATACCCGAACCGTATCATACCGCATCATTCAATATTTGCCAGTCTTCACCAACGTCTTAGTGAAACGGGAAATTTTTTAAAGTGGACGACTGATAACGGGCACCCATCTACAGCGAGAACTCCACAAGTTGAAGAAATGACACTAAATGAAATTGAGGAACACCCTACTACAAGCACCAGAAAAATTGCGTTTGCTTCAAACATCAGTCAGGCCACAGTTTGGGGAATATTGAAAGATCAACTCTTGTATCCATATCACGTTCAACGGGTGCAGGCACTTTTGCCGGCAGATTTTCCACAAAGAGTGGCTTTTTGTCAATGGATGCAACACAAAATCGCACAAAATCCTGACTATTCGGCTCAAATATTCTTCACCGATAAGGCTACTTTCTCTAGAAACGCGATTATTAATTTTCATAATAATCGCATATGGGCCGAAGAAAATCCGCACGAACTAGTGAACGCCCGTCATCAACATCAATTCTCTGTCAATGTGTGCCCCGGAATTGTTGGAGATCACTTGATAGGTCCACATTTTTTTACCGATACGGTTAAATGGCGAGGTATACCGCAATTTTCTTGAAGAGGAGGTACCCCTACTGCTGAAAGAAGTTCCGTTGCAATTAAGATTACAAATGTATTTTATCCATGACGGTGCTCCAGCGGATTTTAGTTTAGTTGCTCGCGAGTTTTTGGACAATACGTATCCAAACCGGTGGATAGGATGGGGAGATCCACAACCGTGGCCTCCTCGGTCTCCAAACTTAAATTCTTTGGACTTTTTTCTCTGGGGTCACCTTAAATCATTAGTTTATAGGATTCCCATTGAAAATGTCGATGAACTGAGAAATCGTATTATCGCAGCTTTTCAAACAATTCGAAATACCCCTGGTATTTTAGAACGGACTCGTCAGTCAATACGACGGAGGATAGAAGCTTGTACTGCAGTTGGGGTTGGTCATTTTCAACAGTTAGTATAAGTTAATTTTGTTTTACTAATTATTTTGTTAATTTATAATAAAACATTAATTATGTTAACTTACTATTAAACATTGTACAACTTTAGAACTAAGCGATTTTGGACATATGTTCTTATGAACCTTTATGATCAAAATAACCGCAGGAATCAGCGCTTAAAGTTTGTCGCATATACTGAGAATCACCCTGTATATTTAACAAGTGGAGGAATAATTGAATTGCTCCCAACAAGCAGTAAATTATTGGGGAAGCAAATTAGATAATAATAAATTACCAAGCAATCTCAAAGAACTTCCAACCCATTATTTTAAAAAGAAAATAAAGGAAATGCTTATAGTTAAAGTGGTTGTAAATGCTGGATGGATAGAATGACACAGCTTCAACAGGAAAAGAAAACCAATCAGTGTTGGATAGGAGCATACAAAGAATGAGAAGCTGGGAAACCGTTTGTCTGTCGAAGTGAAAATTGGTATATTGGTACTTATTGGCAAGATCTGCAAACCATCCAAGCTTCTTCCAGTTTTGAAATGGCGGTTTGATTACCTTTGCCTGTAAACTATAAGTATGTCTAATCAATTATACCTCAAAAAAACGCCCAGAAGATTAATTTTTAAGCCAGAATTCAAGGAATTCAGTTTGTATTAACCATTACTTATATATATATACTAGTGCACCTTAACGGGTTCATGCGTTCATACAAATAATTATGCATTTGCACTCAACCGTCCATACAGAAGGCATACCAGCAGTTATCCGTAACAGATTCCTACATAAGTGCTTATATGCATATATATGCACCAGGTAATTGGTATGTTGTATACGCGATAGCACCCAGCATATAGCGTACGCACGACAAAAATAGAAATACCAGACACATGTAACCTTAGATAAATCGGCAAGGTTAATATGTCGACCTTACTGCAAACACAGATCCGAGTAGTAATATAATTTTATCGCTAAAACGAGAAGGCGACGACCAGAACTTATGCCAGTTAGAACTCCGGATTATGTACTGCCCTGCATAAATGGGATTATAAAGTCTTACAAGGGATTATCCAATTGAGAATGTAATCTCTTCCTGATTTGATATCTTTTTTTTATTCTTTCCTTGCATATGGTTTTGCTTTAAGTATTCAAAAATTATTGTTAGGTGGTAGTATCGGCTGTACAACGCTCTACATCTCATTAATCTTGTTCTCTGGTGAAGCTGAAAATATACAGCGAAAGCTTAGAAAATGCATGTGAATAAGGAATCGTTTTTTCATCAATCCTTGGCTGCTTTTCCCATTAAATCATCTTTAACCGTCAAGCATTGTCCAAAGATTATTGCGTTGAAAATATTAAACGTTCTTCTGGTTTGCAAGATTGGACTGCAATATCTTCTTCCAGTTTTAATCACTGTTTTCTTTGGGAAGACCTCTTAGATTCAAACTCCTCAAGCTTTCTTAAGTGTCGACTGTGGGTTTTAGTGTTTCATGTAGGTTTAGAAGGCGTAGGTGTATAAAGCCGTGATAATCTCCAATTTCAACTTAAGAAGACAAATACAATAAATTGTTATATTCTACCAAGTGAGTATGCTGATAGCAAAGCTGTGAAGGAGCTCAGATTCATGATTTATTTAACAATGTTTGCATGTTTGGCAAAGGCATCAAATGCCTAAACAATGAATTGAAAACATTCTACCAGGGCGGAACTCATGGTCTATTGTAAGGATCACCACACCCACAATAGTAATTAGACGATTTTCATAATGAGAAATTTAATAATTACAAGAAGTATTAATGATTTGAATTTTAGAAAAGGTGATTCCAGTTTCCTAAGCCTTTATTTAAGAAAGGAACACATAAAATGCAACATTATTTTTTGATTATTATTGATCGTATATTTGGTATTATTCATTAATTATGGAAAATTATGTCAATCAAATGTGCCTTTAGATATCCTGTAGCCGTTACTTCTTTACATAAACTTTTCGATAATTTTTTTCGTAAGTTTCCGGGATTATCCTGATCGGTGGATGTTATTTCTTAGGTGGTTTGACGTTGCACTTTTTTTGTGTTAAATCTCATGATCTTGGTGACCAGTTGACATCACTAGCAAGGAAAATAATGCGACCCCAACATTTGTCACGTAAAACATCGGGCCTTGCAGTGATGTGTGGCAAGTAGTACCGCTATGTTGAAACCCACAGGTCCTGAACATCAATATCTTTGACTTTGTGCCAAAGGAAAGAATCGTTTAGCAGTCACCGTTTGGTCTTTACTGTATGATGTATGTTTCAATGTTAAAAAAAGAAGATCCAAGTTCGCTCCCTGATCATAATAGGCACCACACCGTTACTCTTTGGACATGCAATGGTGTCTCTCGTATATAACGTGAGGATTTTCTTTACCCCATATGCGATAATTTTGTTTATTAACACACCCAAAGAGTTTGAAATGTGCCTCATTAAAGAAAAAAAATCTTTCAAAAACCAATCGAGGTCTTGCTCCTCCTTCTTTCGCTGTTCATGAATTTTGGGTTTCAATTCTTGTATTAATTGGATTTTATAGAGGTCACATACACCCACATACGCTTTTGAGTTTTCTACATATGTTATTGCAAAGTATATGCGTTTTTTTTTTTGTATCTCCAACAGACCTAGGTATTGGATTGATGTCGTGGCCGCTGTACCTGACTCCAAAACATTTTTTTTTACTATTGTAAACGTTGGGAAAACTACTATCATAAAAAGATTGTTAAAGCAACAAAATATATTTTGGCAAGGGTATTTATTTAAAGCAAATGATAACTTGTTTGAATATTGAATCAAACAAATATTTATTAACTCTCAAATCCAAGAAAGAGCGCCTTGTTCGTCAGTGTAAACACTTCCACACGACTAACTAGTTGGGTAAACCACCAAAAACATTGAATTGATTACGATCTTTAATGGGGTAACAGGCTTAAAGTTTGAAGTTAGCACAACATCAAAACCATTTCTAAAGGTTCTGATGCTGCGATTGGATAGCATTCTCCTTATCACCAGTCAGTAACACCTAGAATGGATTGTAGCAGAGTATATGTGTTTGGGATATGTTAGATCTACGATGCAAGTGTCGGTTTATGGTACGCTGGATCTGTTGTCTAGGATAGTTATTCTTAGTTAGAGTTTCCGTACCATCAGGAATCAGGTCCGGATGTGGCAATGGCCCTTTGGATTAAGAGCTTTATGATACCGTTTCTCTGGGCAGGTTGATGGTGTGAAAAGGCATTTAGGTAACCATCGGAATGTGTAGGTTTGCAGTAAAGAAGCAACAAAGCGACTACGACGTCTGAGAAGAGAAGACATCGCCTGACTTGACTTCATGGTGAATTTTATGGACTATGTTGGAAATTAAGGAATGTGAGGAAATTGTTTAAGGAATCAAGTCAAGCATGTGGCCAGTCTATGCTGAAGCTTTTCGATTTCTAGTAATAGGACGTTGGGATTAGTTGTTCAAATGTCTCAATAAAAATATTGACAAGAACAGGACGGAGGAGTAGTAAAGGGCTTACAAGGGAACCTCGCGAACTGTAAATCGCAGATTTTGATGAAACTTTGTCAGTTTGTAGACTCCATGGAGTGTTACTCAAGGACGCTTTCCGTTGCTGCGGAACTTCAACTTTAGGGGGTGCAATTCACCCTTGCAATTTGGCCCAAATTTGGTTTTTTCTGAATAACTTTTAAACGGTAAGAGATAGAAAAAAAGTTTCAATGGTGGACTTGCACCGTTTTGTCAGCCCTTTCGATTGGTGTAGATATTTATATACAGGGTGTGCCAATAAACATGGAATGACGTATGTTGTGCTTATTTTATTGAATTTCAGAAATCGGTTATAATGACCTTTTTTTGTGATCAAATAGTCTATAGAAAGATAATTTAAAAAGTTATACGGATGCCAAAAAAATATAAATTCAGCATATTTCCTATTATAAGAGATACTCTGTATAACCGTTATGTGGCATGCATTGTATGTCGAAAATCAGTGTAAACTTATACCAGGCGCTAAATTGTTATATGTGATAGTTTTCGAGTTATACGCGTTTGAATGTATGTAAGATTATATTATCCCCGACAGCAGGCAGATGAAAGCAATAGGTCACATAGTACACTAATTGCTTGCTTCTACTATTTTTGGAGAGATGTGAGTAGCCAACGTCTCACTTGCAGATATTTTTATTTTATCCGGGACAATTGCCAATAATAACATTGTACAATATCCCTCGGTGCAATGTATATAAGAACCAATTTTTATTTAAATTCAGTCAATAGTTTTTGCAGTGGCAGTAGCTAACATGGTTCATATCAATCCAGCAAATATTATTCATCTGCTAATACTTTTATATAATTATAATGAAAACCAAATAACACAAAATAATCCCAGTGAAATAGAATTGCATGATGCGGTGAGAACTCTAATCGATACAAGTGTTCGCGAAACAACGTTTGCAGTAAAAACAATAGAGGCATTAGAATTTGAAGATATGGATCGTCCTCGAGCTAGATTTAGAAGATGCTGAAGAAGAGTATGAGGAGACATGCGCTTTGGAAGATGATAATATTACTCCAGATTACAAAAGGAGAGCTGTTGAGTTTTGAACTGATTCGAAATCAAAGCAACGATCGTTAAGTTCTGCAAAAAGCAAATTTAGGAAAGTAACATCGGATCAGCAGCTGTACAGATGGGAAAAATACATAGAAAGGAATGGAAGGAATAGGGATAAATGGCTGGAAATTGCAAAACACGTATTATGTAACTTCTCATCAGCTATGGATAAAAACGCCGTAGTACACGATATAGACCTGCGGCAGTGGGCGCTAGAAGCAAATGTAATCATTGGGCTGAAAAATTTCATGGCATCTAAAACCTGGATTTTGCAATTTAAAAGAAACAATAAAATTAACTCTAGAAAGATAACTAAATATGTTGGCCGAACTTATGGACAGGAGACTACAAACTTTGTTAATTCTGCAAAACCGTACATCGAAGCGTCTGGAGCAGAAAATGTCTATAATGCAGACGAAAGTGGATTATTCTGCCCAATTGTCCCGGATGAAGTAAAAATATCTGCAAGTGAGACGTTCGCTACTCACATCTCTCCAAAAATAGTGCAAGCAAGCAATTAGTGTACTATGTGACCTATTGTTTTCATCTGCCTGCTGTCTGGGATAATATAATCTTACATACATCCAAACGCGTATAACTCGAAAACTATCACATATAACCATTTAGCGCCTGGTATAAGTTTACACTGATTTTCGACATACAATGCAGCCACATAACAGTATACAGAGTATCTCCTTAGAATAAGGAAATATGCTAAAATTTATATTTTTGTGGACACCCCGTATAACTTTTTAAATTACCTTTCTATAGATCATTTGATCACAAAAAAAGCCATTATAACCGATTTCTGAAATTCGATAAAATAAGCATATCATACGTCATTCCACGTTTACTGGAACACCCTGTATATAAATATCTACACCAATCGAAAGAGCTGACTAAACGGTACAAGTCCGCCACTGAAACTTTTTTTCTATCTCTTACCGTTTAAAAGTTATTCAGAAAAAACCAAATTTAGGCCAAATTGCAAGGGTGAATTGCATCCCCTAAAGTTGAAGTTCCGCAGCAACGGAAAGCGTCCTTGAGTAACACTTCATGGAGTCTACAAACTGAACAAAATTTCATCAAAAATCTGCGATTTACAGTTCCGAGTTCCCCTTGTTAGTTGA
>RXPK01003210.1:0-94318 GCA_004143645.1 Protaetia brevitarsis
TGTTGAATTTTGTTACTTAACTTACATAAAAAAGCTAATAAAATTTCCAAATTTTCTTTTCCATGTTAAATATCCTAGAAAAAAAACATGAACAAATTACATGATTTATTCGTAAGTTCACCACGTTTATTACTGTATAATATTCCTGATTTACCATGGCAAAAATTACTGTAATTTTTTACAGGCTAGGAATAACTATGATATCCATTTTCAAATTTTCGTTGTAAATTGATTTTCGTTGGTAAGTTAATAATTTTTACATTAGAAAACGATCTTTCTACGTTACAGAAAGTACGGGCGAAATGGAATTAATTCATTATCCTTATTTTTAAATATGGACTTTCATTTTGGGTAGTAAAAGTGTTTTTTAGTAGCACATGATCTGAATTTCTTTCTTCGTAAAACGCATGCCCTGTGATTTATTAAAATAAATGGATCGCTGATGCAACCCTTTTCCTTATGTGAATTGTCATTCCCAGCATCTATTCAAAAGTATACCGCGCGGCACCATTCACCCACGTACTACAACGAAATACGCATGGCAGAAGAGCAGAGCCGAACAGATCCCAAACATTTTGTGACTAATCTATCACCGGGGAATTACAAATTACGCACGCAAATTAATTAGGGAACATCCGCGCTAGGAACACCTGTCATTTACACTGTGATAGAATTTTCCATAATACGTGCTCTGCGCTCTTCTGAGCGCAACCTCACGTATTAAACTTTCTAATTACGTTCGGGGCTTTTATATATATCGAGTTAATTCTCAAATTGATTCTACCGTTCCGGGGAACTGCGATAATTAGCCAGTACTAATTCAGGTTTTAAGCGGAACGACGCAGGCCGGCATCGTATAGGCCGCGTGAACATCGCACGTGTTCCGGATTATTTTAATTTAATCCGATCTGCTGCATGCTTTTTATCTTAAGTGTATGTATAGCAGTAAGGATTCTCGTATGTTAGAGACAAGCGGATGCGGAATGCAGGTGTTAAGAGTTCGGTTAAAGTTGCATTAATCTTTAAAGTTCATACAACTTCTAAGCTCGCGGATACGTGACGGTTGGAAAGTAAAGCTACGTAGGGAAAACGGGAAATATATATATTTTTTTTAGTTACCATAAAATAAAATGTCAAATGTTTTATCTATACAGAATTTGTTCTTAATTTTATTGCGAACTTTTTTTGATAGGGTGCAACCTGATCGAGAGGGCTAAAATTGACATGGGGCAAAATAAGTCTTTCTGGCCGAGTAGCCTCCTTCGGGTTACACTCGCCCATGAGGAAAAAACGAAACGTAGTGCTATGGACGGACACCCAGTTTTTCGCGAGTGTTTTTTTAGTTGGATAGATTTTGCCTTGTTTATTTCGGTCGGCCTTTTGTCAATGTTTCGAGAGAATTTTCATAAATTAATTTAGTTAATGAATTGATTGTTTAATTTATTTAATTTAGTGTTAAGTTTTTTTAAATTAATTTCAGTCGATTTAGATGTCTTTTATTTGCTCATTTATGTTAGCGCCTTTTCTGTTAGTTTTTGTCGGTGAATTGTACGACTGCGTTGTACGCAGTTGTAGAGTTTTCAACAGGCAGTTCCTTGGTAGACGCTAGCGTGAGTACTGTATTTTTAAATTCTTTGCTGCCATTTTGTATTTCATTTTATTAACCGTTAATTTAATTCGCAGTATTTGTCTTTTATTTTGTCATCAAGGAAGTCGCTCAATAAATAATTGTATTTATATTGATTGTAACGTTGTGGAATCGTGGCGATCATTTATTATTTATGTGCAGGAAGATATATTTCAGTTTAGTTTTTTTATTATATCCTAACAGCCAGAAATATTACATAGATATTTTTAAAAATATATTTTATAAATATTTTTCGTGAGAGGTTTTGAAATATTTTTCATATTTTTTCTAATATAGATAAAAATATTCAATGAAAATATTTATTTCATATTTTAAAATTAATGTAAGCGCAATTTTTTCTAAAATATTTGGTAAAATATTATTTATATGAAAATTGAGATTCTTTTATGCAATCCTTTTATTTGTTAAAATAAACTAAAATTGTTCTTGCTCTATTTAGAAATGTTAACGTCGATAACGAAAATTGAAACTTAATATAGGTTTCTTAAAAGGCAAGAACTTGTTTTTATCACACTCACCCATACGATTTGTAACGCTTCTTTCTTAACTTTTCGCTACGTACTGTATCTATTTTTCCTTACTGTACCTATTATAATTTCCTTTTATTCGGAGTAACCTTGGATGTAACATACTAGTCGCCTACGTGTTACAATTGCTGGTTAATTTTCGATCTCGCTCTGGGTATTGTCAATTAGAAGCGGAGGTTACGATTAGTATTGAGGGTTACTTTTTTTACTACTTTACCGGGATACTGCCAGACCGTGTGTTTGTTCAGCTTTATTTTCCGTGCTTTCTTTTCTCGGGTGTTCGTTTTTCCTTACTTTCTTCTGTTTCCGTGGAAGAGTTGGTGAACTCGTTTGTTTTTGTTTTTCTACACTGTCAGCTGTTTTGACAGCGCGCAACGATGTTAGCCGGCGGTTGTTCGGAAATCAGTGGTACTCAAACTTTTCATTTCTAAATTTCTCTTCAAGTTATCTTTATGCGAGTACTTTGTATTGTCTGGGGGATGTTTTAGAGCGTTTTGCTTTGTGGAGTTTCAATTACGTCGTTTCCGGTATCGATTATTCGAGAATCGTGGATTTATCGGAAAAGGTTCGAAACGATCTGCCGGTTTTTGACACTCCCGTGTTGGCTATAGCGTGTAGGCCTGCGTTGGTTCGTCCGCAATTGCCATTTGTTGTGTGGAAGTAACGCTTTGGAGTTATGCGGATTTAGGGCATTTTGCGAGTACTTGCTGGCGAATCGCATTGCCTTTGATGGTTAAGGCGAAGGCCTAGTGTGGAATTCTTGCGGTTCGTATCGCTCAGCGCGGATTTTGTGCAGTCAGACACCTACCGTTCTTCAACCGCCACGTGTTCTGAACCATGTGGTTCCTTAAACCCTTGGACGCAAGTAGGAGCAACTTTCTTTCTCTTACGTTTTCTAAGACTTTGGTATTGTTACAGGGTTTTTTTTTTCACCCTACGGGTAACCTACCTCATTGTATTATTATAAGCTGTGGCCCTTTTTAAGGCATAATAACCGTTGCTTAATCTTGATGGGGTGATGTAATCTCCCTAATTGGACCTTTGGTGTTGTCCATCTCAAGCCTGCATTCAGGGTTTAGTCACGCCATCCGCTGCACGTTTTTTTTGCGAGTTTACCGAGCCTGGAGACGACCCGAATTCCTGATCTGGGGGGCCGTCAACACCGGAAGTCGGCACGTTTCTCCAAGGACGCTAGACGTGGGGGAGGACGTCGGCGAAACGAATCAGGCTTGTGTTTTAAATTTTACCTATTATTGCCGTTAACTATTTTTGTATGCTCGCCTAAACGGCAGCGTAGAGCCAATTTCTTGAGTAAAGAAGCCAATTAGGCATCGGGGGCTCATGTTTGTTACTTTTTTTCTTTTCCCTTCAGGATATCAAGTAATTGTTTTATATATATTAATTTTAAACTTTTTAAATGTTATCGTCGTCGGATGCGGCAGATTTTTAAACTCGCCACTGTTTGAAATATTGTTAGCGCTAAGCTTTGGTGATCATCAACGTTACGCGTACCAAACCATCACCGTGTAGTTAAGATTACTTTTGAACTTGGTTACGTTCAATTATCTTTAAGGTAACTCGATATTATTGAGGCCCTAAATATTTTTTTTGTACTCGTCTGCGCTTATACATCTTATTTTCCCAAATATTTACAATTTTTAACATACCTTTTACTACGCATATTTACATTTACAATAAACTTGTTACTTACATTTACCACGTAATCTGTAGTTTCTGTTATTGTTTTTTTTCCTGTTGTTACGCTGATTTCACCCTATATTTACTATCTCCGAATTTCCCGTTTTGACGGACGCCTCGACAGGGTAAATTCTAAAGCGGGTGGCGCCTTAGTTTTCGATCTTTGTTGTTAACCCACTCCCGTCTCCAATGAAGCCGGCGGGACCCTGAATGACAAGTAAGATCTGAACCGTTCGGAGGAGTCGCAGTAGTTTGGTTTTTTTTTATATTTTTTGGCGGTAAGTTGGTTGGCGTCATAAAGTTAATAATCAAGTAATTCTGGCATCTTTTAAGGCATACTGAAGTTATCAAATATCACTATTTTTAAATTGAAGTTTCAAATAAAAAAAAACGTTTAGTATCATTTATTTGAATAACCATAAATAAAAAATCATTTTAATCAGCCTTGGCTGTGCCAAAAACCTATGCTTTTTTATATCTCGGTATGCGCCTATGCGTTCGTTTTGCCCTAAAACAAGCAATTGATAATCATACATAATAAAACATCGTACAAATATCAACACTACTAATACATGGAGCATTTACAATTATATTATTATTATAAAAATGGATGTAGCACATTCCTAAACTTACGAACTAATTTTTACTTTATTCAATAATATTTGAAAACATTTACGTACAAACAATAAACAGCACACGTATTCTAACCTATATTGAGCTATCACGTATCTACCGAGATGAATCTCCTAAGCAAATCAACTAGCAATTTATCTGGTAGTGCAAAATATATGCTAAAATCCTAAATTATATTATTAACGTTCTGTACATAGCAATGAGCATCCAATTATCTTTAATAAATCAAACATGTCAAAGTTTTGCTACTCTATCACACAAAAAATAAAGCATACCCCGCAACAATTAATAACAGTTAACCTAACCGCCTAATCTATATATTTAAACTATAACATGTAACGACAAACGAATGAAACGTTGATGATACGCACGTCGCGCATCATTCTATTACCTAATCCATAAACGCATAAAATACTAAATCATAAACACGGCACCGTAAAGGACAAGGTGGGTTGACTTCGCACTTAAAAAATACAAATAATAATACACGCAGATATATTAATGAAAATTCAGCGCCAACTTAGATAAGAATTAAATCATATTAGATATATTATCTAATTCTTAAATATACTTTAAATAGCACACACACAACTAATATGTATGCATATTTACCCATTTAATATTCGTCTACGCACAAATGTACAAAAGCAAAAATCAATCTTTTTTATATATGAAAATAAATTTACAGATAAAAGAAGAAAATTCTTGCAGAGTTATGAGAATATATGAGAAAACATTGCAATAAAATACATTAATCTACATAACATAATATTTTTTAAATGTTTTCCTAATATAGTTCTATAATATATATTTTATTATTATTAATATAACTAATTCAAGAAGATTTAATATTTTTTTTAAATATTTATAAATATGAAAAATTATTGTCACTGGGGTATTTAAAAATTTTTTCCGTTTTCATTTCTCTTTTATTTATTTATCTATCACATGTTTGGGTGATAAAGCTTGTGCTTGCATTTAAATTTTCGTTTTTTTTTGCAGACTTTGTCACGCTTAATTTAGTTTGTATAATTTGAAACCACGGACTGTATTATAATTAGAATTATCTTCCTGAACAACTAACCTTTCTTTGATATAGAAATACAATAGCATATTGCTATTGTAATTTAGATCACTGCAGTTTTTAAAATTTTTTGCAAATTTTGTAATTACTTTTTTCTTTTTTGTTATAATAAAAATCTGATGTAATTAATTTTGAGTTAAAATCTGTTCTTTTATTTTTAAATTAACTTTTTCAATTTTCGGTATTAAGAAAGTCAGTTTTCTTTCACCCACAATTTACTTGCGTGGTTAGATTCAAGTTTTAATTTGCGAGGGTAACTTCTGAATTCTTTTGCGCCCTTTTAATTTTTATCCGTTGAGCTGGATAATTTAATTTTCTTTTTCCTTGTTAATTTCTTTTTGCAAGTTTTATATCACAAATCATACACCAGCAGCTATGAAATTAAAAAATAATGAAAAAAAAAAATAAGTAACAATGAATAAATTAATTTAATTTTTGGACATACAACCCCATAAAAAGCATAAATACTTACCATTACATATATTTGTATTGTAAATTATGTATCTACCAAACTGTGGTGAAATTACCGCAGCTAATTTAACAGGATCCTCAAAACATGAAAATTGTATGCTAGCGGATATCATTTTCATAATCTGTTAATTTGCACAGCGAGTTAATTACATTGGCATAGTGCGATTTCCAAAGGACTGTAGTGCGAAGGTGATTTACGTTTGAAACTGGATTGGTGTTTATGTTGTAAGCCACGTTTTACTATGTTTGTTTTACATGTACCTTGCATGTGACTACGTTGGATTATTGTTCGTCTATTATTGTGAGTTATCGAGTAATACTTTCACGTGGAAAGCTATTTCGCTACCTATTGCCTCATTGAAAGCTGAATTTTCGGGTTGCCAATGTCACTTTGTCAGTTCTTAATAATACCGTCGAACAGAATTATTTAATTAGATCAAACATCACATTTCCTATTATATCTTTACTATAAATGTTGCAATTTATATCAAAAAAAATATATTGTATGTCACGTAAGTGAATTTCAAAACTTCAGAGTTTAAATTAATTGTAGGATTATTTACAAAATATATGCTGTACTTTGGAAGCATGTTATAGCACCAAGTATTACAGTTTTGGTTACAAGCTAACAGTTCAGTTTTAAACACAGAGAAAGTAGTGTACAGGTGTCCCAACCAAGACTGGGTCTGGGTGATTGCAGCTATATATTAATTTTAGGAGAAAGTGTTTCGTCCAAAAGTTACATAGAATGCAATGCTGCATAACTTAAAAATATTTTTCATTATACAGGGTAAAAAAGTGGGATAACGCGTACTTACTCCGTTATTTTAAATAGAACATCCTATACATTATTCCATTTTTAAATTCTACGAAGGAAAACAATATCATTTTATATAAGTAACTACTATATGTCTATCTGTAATAACAACGATGTTACTTACGTTTTTGTAAAAAAAGCCCTGCTGGAAGCTTTCGGTTAAAGCGACGTAGTTTGTATATGCATTTGTTTTAGCTATTCACATTTTAAATATCATACACACTTAGCTTGATACAACAGTGAAATTAAAAGCGATATAATTATATACAGACGTCCACGACGTATAGTCCTGAACTGAAGTTATATTTGTTAATTGGTGTTTAAATTGTTTTTTTCTGTTATTAAATTTGTGAACCATTTGTGATATTTAATTAATTTACAATAAAGATTTAAAATTCAACTTGTATGTTTGTGTATTTAAAGCAGAATGAATTTAATGTTATAGAAAAGCAAGTTTAGCATTTACAAACAAACAAGTTTCAACAAATATAATATAAGGAAAGATCGTATGCCAAGTCTGTCCTCAAAGTCATTATAGGATTGAATTGTAAATGGCTGATAAATTTGGGATTTCAACTCTATCATTGATTGCGTCATTATTTTGTTCTATGTGTATAAGCTCTAACATGTTTCTGATTTTGTATTTTTTTCTTTAGCTAATATAGAGGTATTATTGAAATTAAATGTGTGTTTTGTATTGATTACGTGTTTTTTTGGGGCTGTGCTATTGTTTGCGTATTCAGTCTTTCAGAAAGATGTTGCATTGCTTGCCCGATGTATAACGCCTTTGCAATCATTACATGGATTTGTAAACTAATGCGTTTTGTTTTATTATGTTGGGAACTTTATCCTTTTAATTTAGTGAAGTAACAGTTAATTATTTGATTTTTTGTGCTATTTTTAATTTATTGTGGTACAATGTTTTTTTTTCTGATAGATTTTTTAAATATATGTGGTAATTGGAACATATTGCTTGTGAACTGAATTGTCCAAGCATATAGTTTAAAGAAATTAAAAATGACAAAATTAATTTAGCTAGCTCAGCAAAATATGAATTAAAAAGGGCGCAAGAGATTCTTAGATCTCAGAGTAACTTTCATGAAAAGTAATTACTGGGCGTTTGTAAATTTGACTTTCTTTAAAATCCCAAAAATTGAAATGGTTGATTCAAAAATAAAAAAACTGTAATTTTAAAATGATATTTACAATCATTAAATTTATTGTTTAAAAAGAAAAAAGAAAAAAAAAACATTATATACAAACAACAGGGGAAAAAAACCTTAAGACAGAAGGTCTTGGATTAAAATAACCCTTCGTGAATTTACAATTAAAAAGGACAATGCAAATCCTTTTGCAAACAAAATGGTGGATTCGTTCTAGAAGGAATTTCATATACCACAAAAAATCCACGTGGTCTCAAAAATTCAAAGCAAACTAAAATTTAATTAATTTAACGTGGAGAAACAAACAAAATTAAAAAAGAATTTTAAATCAAGCTCAAAACTTCTTTTCACCTACCCCGAGGTGATTAACATCAATTCATTTGAAAACTACAAAAAAACGGAAAATTTAAACTCTAAACGCGATCACTTCTAAAACGAAAATTATTAATGAGCCTTACATATAAATTGTGCACAACGATATAACACCTATTAATAACTAGTGAGTTGCGATGGACGATTTTAAAATTCAAAACAAACGAACTACTATCTTAAAATAAAATGAAATAAAAAACGTTAACCAGAAAACTAAAACAAAAAATACTCCCGCTCGTCAATCTGGTAACTGAACTGGCCTCAAGGTAACACAGTCATATATATCAAATTTACAACATCTGCGTGCGATGAAGCCGCAACGCATCGCAAAGAAAATACTAGCATATAAACTATATACAATCCTGAGTTACGCAAAATGTACAAATAAATGAAATTAACTTTACACAACTGAACAAATAAAATAATACTAACAATTAAATCAATTAACAAATCTTTCAAATAAACAAATATTAGAATAGCGGAAACTCTATCCTTGCTCTGACAAAACCAAATCGCGACTGAACAAAAATACAAATTTAAATTTCCGAAACCCGGGGTGCATTCCACAGCAATATGTATGATCATTATTCTCTTTTTTACTATTTGTGGTGTTGCTATTGTTATTGTAATACTTATGTAACCTGCGTCCTAGAAATATTAGTCTATAAGTTGTAAGGTGTAGTCATTACGTGGATATATGTTTTGGACTTGTTATATTATTCTATCTGAATTGGGACTGTAATATTTACAGTTCTATCAAATAATGAAGTAATGGCGCTTTTTTTTTGAAGTTGAAAATTTGAGTTAATGTATCTGTTTGAAGCGGTTGGTTTAAAATAAAGTTTTGTATGAATTTTGTTGTTGGTGCGGATTAAAGTCAAATCTAAAAAGTTTAGTTGGTTATTGGTTTCATTTTCTATTGTGAATTGGATTTTTGGGTGATATTGATTAAATCGATATAGTATGTATTGCCATTTAGCATCAGGTAAACAAAGTATGCAGTCATCGACGTATCTTTTACAAAATGCAGTTTGTCTAAAACATTGGTTTCCAAATCTTCTAAGATCAATTATGGAATCACGCTTGAAATCGGCGCACTCATGGCACCACCATAAACCTGTTTGTAAAAGTTATTGTTGTATTGAAAGCAAGTGGTGGTAAGGGTCATCTAATGCGAGGAGTGTATGATTCTGTAATTCATTCCAATGATTTTTAACTGCATTAATTGCTGGATCTATCGATATATTGGTATACAAGGAGGTAACATCTAATAATATAAATAATAATAAATTCAAAATTGTGTCAAACAAAAGTTGTTTAATAATTTTTGACAAATAACATGCAACATTAAAAAATGCATGTTTCCGTTTAAAAATCAAAGTAGCCCTTGAAATCTCCTTCAAGCTCACGAACAAATAAAAAACTGCATACGTCATTTTCCAGATAACATGATATAAAGTAACTTTTATTTGAACATATTTTTTTTAGTAACTATACAGTGAAGGTAGATAATGCCTGTGAACTAAAAACTGAGATACCCTGTATATTAAAAGAGTTTTATGTAAGGGTTGATTCACCATAAGCAAAGATATAGGCTGCTATTTAAATAAAAATCAAGTTACCATGAGCTAAAGTTGAGCGAATGTTTGGGACTATAGTGAACATCTGTATATAATTATATCGGTTTTAGTTTCACTGTTGTATCAAGCTAAGTATGTGTGTATAGTATTGAAAATATGAATATCTTAAACAAATGCATATACAAACTACGCCGCCTTAACCAAAAGTTTTGTAAAAAAGCCATTTTTTACAAAAGCAATGTTGTTATTATAAATAGACATATAGTAGTTATATCATAATGATGTTATTTTTCTGCGTAATATTTAAAAATGGAATAATATGTAGAGTGTTTCATTTAAAAAAAACGGAGTAAGCTTGCGTTTTCCTACTTTTGGAACATTCTGTATAGTCAAAAATATTTTTAGCTTATACAGCATTGAATTCTGTAAAACTTTTGTATACAATACTTTTTCCTAAAATCAAAAATAGAGCTGTAATCAAAGACCCAGTCTTGGATGAGACACCTGTACTTACCTTCAAATTGACTTCTTGAGCTACGTGAATATCTTACAGTATGTAAGCAAACTACATACATGAATTATAAATTTCGCTTCTACGCCCTAACAAGAGGAAATTATTTATGTACACATAGGTTAATGTGGAAAATCTGTACAAGCATTCTAGGGTCTAACGTACAAAACAATGTTTATTTCTCTTCGTAAATGATACTGTTTCTTACCTCCATATCTTACTCCCCCATTTATTTAGAGCCAAGAGAAAGGAGACATGGACACTGACATTACGAAAACGTTACGTTTCACCAATTTCCGCGTAAGGCGAAGGCCCTAACCACTCTGTTTTGGTCGAGAAGTTTAGCGAAAGCATCCTTCGAGAGACCTCGTATTGAATAGAAAATTATCCAGGAATAGGGAGAATTTATTACTTTGCTGCCGTACGATAATTTACGATTTGATTGTATCACCCCGATTGTTCCGGTATCGAACCTGTTTTACGCAATAAATAATAATTGTAACTGGAAAATGTGTGTTATCTACGTGCACTTATTGGGGGTGCGTATATTTCATCTGTGCCGGTAGTTTGATCTTCTTAAAATACTGATATTCACCATAATATCTAATTGAAATGAACACATTAAGTTGTCGCAAGCAATACTCTACACTTTTAATTTTGATTTTTGTAACTATGGTTTTTAATAGACTCAAACGAATGCATTTATAATCAGAAAAACGTACTCTGTTTCTGTTTTACTAACTCAACGCCCTTCGAATGTCGAACGTTCGGGCACCCGCAGGAAAGTGGCTTCAATTTGATTTTATTGACCAAACTAATAAACTCTTCTCTTATTGATCTTGCAGTTTCTGTTCTGCTTTTGCTTGTAAATATTTATATGAATCGTGTACGGCTGTTAAGTCAAGTAAATGCACTTCTCGATCTGTAAAACATTTATTCACGGCATTCTGTGTGCTTACTCTAGGTAATTTTACGTCATTGGTATTTATTGTAAAGTCCAGTGGCTTTTGTTACCTTGCTAAATACAGCTATTAAGACATCTAGATTGTTTTTCACTTACTCGATATTTTCAGGAACATTCTCTTTGTGGTCGCAACATCAAATGTTGTAGTTAGAACAAGCTGTACAGGTTACCGATTTTTCTGAGTCAAAAGCATATAAAACACCATCCATTACGTCGACTAATGCGCTATTTGTAATTTTTTCTGTTTTCTGGGAGATTAAGTTACGCTTTGCTACGGATTGAAGTAGATCTATAGTTTTTTTTCTGTATATACTTATGCATATTATGTTATTTCTTTCTTGAGATAGCGGCTTTATTTTGCACAATTTAATGAAAAATTTTACTAAATTAAATCATTTTTTAACGTTTCGACAAATTTTTTATTGTCTTCCTTAGAAAATCATTAATGCATTTATATATTATACATTTAACAAGCGCAACACAAACATTTTAAAATTTTACATTAAAAATTTACATGTTTTAAAAAAAATAAATAACATTAAAATGTTATTTGTCAAAGGAATATACTTAATATACTTGTGTGTGTAGCATACTGAATACAAATGTGACATTCGTGCTGCACACACAAGTATATTAAGTATATTCCTTTGACAAATAATGTAAAATTTTAAAATGTTTGTGTTGTGCTTGTTAAATGTATAATACATAAATGCATTAATGATATTCTTAGGAAGACAATAAAAAATTTGTCGAAACGTTAAAAAATGATTCAATTTAGTAAAATTTTTCACTAAATTGTGCAAAAAAAGCCGTTATCTCAAGAAAGAAAAAACATAATTTACACTATCGGCTAAGAATAAATTTTCATCAAAACTTATGCATATTTGTATGTAATGGAGCTATTTTATAGATTTTGAAAATATGGGGAACTTCACTGAAACTGTTAATAGTGTCCTGTAATGGCTAACTCACAAAATGCGCCACATATTTCCGAAAACATTTATCGGAATGCCGCCCTACCGTTTGCTGAAGTTTTATTTAATTTCATAATTATTTGTTCAATTTTTAAGTAAATTACGGGTTATTTCACTTACCTTTAGAAGCGGTAGATCTTGAGAGAGAACGGTCTAGCTCCATCTGCTCTACAACTCTTACAGTCTTAAGGTGCGTATTCATTTGAGTAATTTTGCGCGCAAAACTGTACGCAAACAGTTTACGCATACAGATGTATGTTCGGGAAAACTTTTTTAACTTATATTTATGCCCGCAAATATCTGCTCATACACTACTTCGTTACGTATACACTTGAGCATTTTTGCGCGTAAATCACTCGTACGCCACAAATTTACTCAAATGAATACGCACCTCTACCTTGATGATAGAACCTGACATGTTAGGAAGAATGACTGGACCTCGAGCGCAGTTCCAGTAAGAAATGGAGTACCACAGGGAGCGGTACTTAGTCCACTACTATTCTCTCTGGACACATCAAACCTGTCGACTGTAAACGTTGTAAAAATGTATTTATGTGAATAGGCAATTCTTCAACGAATCAATAATACTTATAATATACAGTAGCCTCGTAATGTCACACTTCACGTGCGCAGTTGTTGTGTATGGTCCTTGTTTGACTAGTTTAGAAGCGGCAAGAATACAAAGAGTGCAAAATGATGTTGCTAGAATGACGTGTAGCATAAGTGGTTGGCAGGGAGTCACAAGAAAGCTTAAAGATGTTCGAACACTCAATAAGAATAACATACGTTTGTCACACAGCTCTATGTTACATATAAATATATTAAAACATATAATAAAGTTAGATTTAGATATGTAAACGGAGTTATAGCTATAACATTGCATCCTGTGACTAATAACATCGTCCTACCCACTACGCATATTCTCCGTGCAGCTAGTATACTCCGAAATTTTCTTAAGAAAACCCTACTTAGTAGAATATAACCCTCCATATTCCAACTTCACCCCTTACTTACGCTTTTTTTTGTATACTTTTTGCCCTGCACTGCTCATATGCTTTGTATAATAGTACATGTTTTTATGTATAGGTATATCTTATACTATTGTTTATTTCGGTGTATTTTTTTTGAACAGGCTGAAGGTGGAATACCAATGTTCTCATTTTAAATAGGTAACTAGGCGTTTTAGTCTATTTGGCGAGATATATTATTACTAATTATATTGCGTGAAGATTCTTTTTGTCATTTGTAAGACCTTTTATATTTCGCCAATAAAATCTATCTATCTATCTAATGATATAAAATTTGACCTGCAATTGTGGAATTTGTTTCCATAACTACAAATTTTACTTGCTTCACTTGCATCTTTATCTTGCTTGCTTCACTTGATCTAGAAAAATCATATTACCATATAAAACAGTTGTTTATTATAGGACTATTACGAATTAACGAACTTATCTACTGTTATTCATACAGAGTTGCCCAAAAGTATCTATTATTTCAAATAAAACATTAATTAAAAAAAAATTAAAAGAATGAACGACCTTTCTAATATATTTGATAATAATAATTTATCAAAGGGACGTGTTTATTTCTACTGCAATCTTTTTCAATCTCTAGAATACGTTACAAAAAGCTCAATAAAGATAAAAAGACGTTGGCCTTGTTGAAACCTGTTCTGAACCTTCAAGAAGATTACTGGTAGAGATTGAGGATTCCAGACGTCGCGTCCCTACCATGAAATTATTGATTACGAAATAAATTGGAATTGCTCAAAATCATCGTTCCTCTTTCTCCTTTTCCTTCTAAACAACTTTGTAGTAAATTTTTCAATAGCAAATTATTCTACTTTTTAATTTTATCTACGAAAAGCCTAAATCTTTAATAAATTTTGTAAATTTACACTTACAAGGAACTTTCCTCGAGATAGGTCACATACCTACATGTTCCGAAAATTACATAATTTTTTGAAATTCGTTAGAAATATATAAGATGTCCCGTATCGTTATGTTCAAACTTTGGGAGTGTAAAGTAGACTTCATCTCAAGTAACAAAAAACGCAAAACTTGTATATCCATTTTTATTGGTTTCAAAGTTACAGATCTGTGAATGTGATTGTCACATCAAGAAAAAAAATGTAACCCTAAAGTCAATACAAACTGATTTTATTTAAAAAAAAGTTATACGATTCAATAACAGGCCTGTGATTGTTAGCGTCGCATAATAAAATGTTATCCTAAAATAAATAAACACGTGTCGTAGTGCATACAGTAATTTCTTTGAGATCTACAAAAAAGAGTACTGGCAATTGATTTATGATAAAGAAGGTTCTTAGTTATTTCGTAAGTGTTGAACCATGAATATCATACAATAAAGCTTATTAGTGAGTGAACACGTTTTCTTTATTCAAAATGCCTTACTTATTTTTTTCTCAAGAATATGCGGAAATGCATTTCGTGTATGGCTACTGTAACGGCTGTGCACGTCAAGCAGTTATTGAATACCGACATCGGTTTTCCGATAGGCGCATTCCTCATTACAGAACGTTTCTGAAAGTACACCGACAATTTCGGGAATGCGGATGGTGTGATCATCTTGTCGACCAAGGAGTAAATTTGCCAGCAGACTTAGAGGAAGAAGCAGTAGCTATTGCTACAAGGGATCCAACTCTCAGTGTACGTCGAATCGCTAGACAACTAGGAGTGCCACGAATGACGAATTTTAAAACGTGAGGGCTTATATCCATATCACTATCGCAGGGTACACGGCTTGCTTGAGGCTAAACTAGACGAACATAGTGGTCTATGTTCGTCTAGTTTATTCCACCTGGATATTAAGACAGTCACGGCTTCGGTTTAATTTCTGCAGAACAGTCCTCTGGACAGATGAATCTACATTCACAAGTAGTGGTGTTACAAATCTGTGAAATCTGCACAGGCGGTCATCAGAAAATTTCAAAGCTATACGCCCATCTACATTTTAACATGAATTTTCTATTAACGTTTGGGTGGCTCTAATCGATGACTTGTTGATTAGTCCTGTCGTTCTTCCTGGGAGGTTAAATGCGGACAGTTACCTTCAATTTCTTATTGACAAACTGCCAGGTCTTTTAGAGGATGTCCCACTGAATATTCGACGAGATATGTGGTTTCATATGGATGGGGCACCACCACATTTCGGAATTGCTGTCCGAAATTGTGTTAACGTCAATTATCCAAGATGGATTCGTCGAGGTGGTCCTGTTGCATGGCCACTCAGATCACCCGATCTTAATCCCCTTGACTTTTATTTATTGGGGTACATGAAAAATTTATTCTACGCGCAAGTTTCAAACACACGAGAAGAGTTGTTTGATCGTATCCCTCTGGCTGCCGAGCAAATTCGATAAAACAAGTATGAAATTCGGATAAGTACTTCTTCTGTTGGCTTACGGGCGCAAGCTTGCATTCAATAAGGAGGTGGACATTTCGAAAATATTATTAATTGAACTTATTTTTAAATAAAATCAGTTTGTATTGACTTTCGGATTACATTTTTTTCATGATCTGACAATCACATTCATAGATCTGTAACTTTGAAACAAATAAAAATGGATATACAAGTTTTGAGTTTTTGTTACTTGAAATGAAGTCTACTTTACACTCCCAAAATTTGAACATAACGATACGGGACACCTTGTATAACATAATGAACGATGATGTGGTTGCAAATAGGTGTTCACGATTGGAATGAACAATTACTTAACTTTAGGACAAGTTAACTTTTTTATTATAGTTCACTCCACATTTTTAGGTATGCTAGGTTCTTCCTCATTCAACATTGATACTGTTCAAGCGAAGCAAAAGGGAATCGGAAATTGTGTGTGTTTTTAACTAATTATTGCAGAGCTCTGTGTAGTCAAAAATATCCCTTGGTATGATTTACGTATGATTGAATTCCATCCACTCATGCAGAAAAAGCTCTTCCCCACCATTAGATACAAAGCTATAACAAAAAAATTTTCCTGAGTCTTTCCTGAGACACCATAAATTGAGTTTAACATTAAATTATTTTCTTTTTAATTGGATTAATCGGCACGTGAAGAGAAGGTATGGGTGAATAATAAAACATTTTCTTAATAAGGTGTTTATTGTAATTGGTGATTAGTTGTTAAAAATATCCTAGGCGTGACACAGTTATTATTTGCCAAACAAATACGCACGATTCTTTGTGATTGATGTTATTCTAAGATCGTGTTTTATTCGTTAA
This sequence comes from Protaetia brevitarsis, assembly GCA_004143645.1. NCBI lineage: Eukaryota > Metazoa > Arthropoda > Insecta > Coleoptera > Scarabaeidae > Protaetia > Protaetia brevitarsis. The sequence goes on from RXPK01003210.1 coordinate 16,688, forward strand.
TAAGGTGAAGAGAATTTTTATGCTCCAGAGATAGCTAGTTTACTTGAATAACGGTAACTTAACAATAAAATCGGCGTACTTAAATTTTTACGCAGTTGGTAGTAAACCCTTCAATGTTACATTAACGGCAGCAACTATTTAGTTACTGTTAACTGTAAACCTTTCAGAAATACATTAGAAAGCAATTTGGTGTGAGAACTGCACATTTGCAGTTTACGAGTAAACTTTGCTTCTGGATGTACTGACAATACAATTTACTGTGAGATGGACTATTAAGGGAATTTGCTCGTGTTTTACTTTGTAAAATGTATTCTCTTCAATTATTTTACATTCAATAAATGTTTTTTATTTGTTGCTTAATATCATGCTTTCTATAGGAATCGTACGTATTTTTGCAAATATGCATAACAGTTTCAGTCTGGGTATATTTATAACTACAATATAAAGTGCATATGCTATCTACATACAACTTTTCTAATGATTATCATACTTATATTAATAGTATTAATGGTAACAGTTAGGTAGTATATATTTTTTTTTTTGGTTTAATATTTACGTACTCAATACTATACCATTTTTTTGAAGACCGATTTGCGGATATCCTATGTAGGAGTTTTAAGATAGGAAAAATTGCAGTTTAATTCTGAAATTTTGTTTGTTAAGTTACGGTAGTCCAATTTGGGTAAGAACAAAAAAAAAAGTAATAAATGTGTGTTGTATTTTTTTATGCACGATTTTTATTTTTGTAGTATTGGTATCCATGAACTTATTAGTGTAATTAGTAATTACAAACGGCGCGACTACATACTCTTGACCTGCTATTGGCTAATAGCACTGCTTAACATGCAGGTATTAACATATAACCGCAGGATAGTTGTATACCCGTGAATCCCCTCTATGAATTGCACTAATGTAAGATTGACATGACTAGTAATAAATACACTGCAATTGCCTCTGCCCTAAAACCCCTACACTTTACTAATAATCATCCTTAATTTGTTTAGAAGTGGCAGCTTTTGTCTATACAACACGTGTACATAATTTATTTACACAACATAAGAATCGAAATAGTGTCTTAATTTTTACATTTACGATTAGCGAATAAATGAAATTTTTTTTATTATCTTTCTGGTATTTACGAATATCGCATTTCGAATTGCTGATAATTACTTAATCGAATACCTATGATGACGTGGCAGTTTTCATCGAAATTTTCATCGCCTTAATTATTAAACGAATCGAGTTTATTTACTATTAGTACGTTTTGTACACTTACATCTAACAATATTTCAGAATATATCACGTCGTATAGCAACACATAATTATTCCGATCATTTTTGCTACTAATATCAACGCTAATTGATGAGCTACGTACTTCCGTCACTTATCAAATACTAGTTAGTGTATCCTTAATTATAAAACTTAAATTCGTCTATTAGTATTTATTTTTTTATTTATCCGTATCTATGTCTAATTATATTTAAGGTTTATTTACAATATCTACAGCTCTTATACTACTCTTTCACAGTCCGTGCGTTTATTTATGTCTCATCTACATTTTCGTGTGTGACAGTTGGGAGCTTTTGTTTATATTAGCACAAATTTACAAGTAAAGTGGATAGGTACTCTCTATGACGTAGGCATGTGTGAATTTATCCCCAGGATTTATATTACAGGGGGCAGCTGTGGCTTGAAACGGGACACACATATACATATGCAATATATCCGCTTTCATCCAAAGTGCAAAAGATTATCATAACTTCACCACTGATTATTAATATCTTGCTTGCTATGTGGTATGTTGCATCGTTCTGTCTTCATTTATCACTCATTGGTTGTTAAAAAGCATAATAACGTCAATACTGAGGAAAACAGCATAATTAGGGGGTAATCAGTATTAAATATACGAAAACTGGTTAGGGAATTACATATCAGCAAATAACGTGAACAAAATTCCCGTAATTTATAAAATAGATTGTAAAGAATGCAATAGGAACCAAAAAAAAAAAAAAACAGAAAAAAGCATGTATACACATAGATACTGCTGTGGTTTGGCACCCCGGGGTTTGTAAATTCGGTGTTATTTCATTTTTAGAGATCAATCTTTGTCGATGTGTCGGGCAAATTCCCTCAGAAATTAATGTTTTATTTTTGGACAAGATTTTGTTAATTGATTTAATTGTTGGAATTATTTTAATTGTTCTGTTTAAATTTAAATTCATTCAGTTGTACATTTTGCGTGTACCAGTATTGTATATATAGTTCATTGTAATATTCTAGTTTTTATTTTCTTTGCAATTCATGCGCTGCTTTGGCACGCAATCGTAAATTGATATATGTATGCGATGTTTGGGCCTCTAAAAGGTAGTTTCTTGAAAGATTGCGGAGTAAGTACATGTTATTTATTTTCTTTGCTGCCATTTTTGGTAATTTCATTTTTATTTAAAATGATTAATTTGAAACTTTTATTATCCTTCAAGGAACCCTTTATTAATAATTGCTGTTATATTTTATTGTGTACACAAGTCGGGTGTAAGATCAGTTATTGTATATTGTTCTAGAAGATATCGTTTTTTTAGTTTAAAGAGTTTAATTTTCCGTTTCATAGTTTTCAAATTAGTTTTCCTTGCTAATCACCTCGGTGTAGGTGAAAAGAAGCTTTGTGCTTGTGTTTAAATTTCTATTTTATTTTATATACTTGTTTTGTCTACGTTTGAATTAATTTAGTGTGTTTGAATTTTGAAACTACGTGGATTTTTTGTGAAATAGGATTTTCTTCTAGAACAAATTTGTCTTTTGCTTTGTTTAGAGGATTTTGAATTGTCTTCTAGTAAATGTAGAGTCTAATGCAGTTTTTGTTTTCGGCCAGAATCTTAATTCATGGTTTTATTTCTGCATCAATTGTAAATTATATTTTTTTTTTATTAAAATAATTAATTTTATTTCTTTTAATTTTTTTTTTTTTTGATTACTTCACCTACATTTTATTTTTCATGATTAGTTCAATTGTGAAAATAACCTTGAGGTTATTAGTTCTTTTGCGCCCTTTAATATTTTTATCCGCTGAGCTAGTAAATTTAAATTTTAATTTAATTTTTTTTTTTAAATTCATTTTGCATTTATGCTGGTATCATCTGTACACATGGTTGAACATATCATTTGAATATTTGTTTGTTTGTATTCATGTTAATACGTTCATATACATCTGTTTGTTAAATGTAGTTTGGTTATTTGTCCTTAATTTACTAAATCACATAGAATCTTGAATTCATTGCTTGACACTATACCAAATGGAACACAAGAAAAACTATCGTACACGACGTAAAGTTAGGGATTTAAATTTGTATAATTAGGTAATTATAAAGAGAAATAAAAATTTTAATAAATAACCATTGATAGCGCCATGTTTTACAGCTATTGTAAAAAATATTAACTGCTTGAAAAAGTTATTACTAAATATAACGAAACCATCGTAGCAGAAATAGGCAAAATAAAAGAATAAAATGCAATTGAAGTCTTTGAATCTATTCGACCTAAAACCTAAAAGGAAAAAAAGTATAAGAAATATATATGTATAATGTATATGAATTGGTCACAAAACGTGCGTACAAAACATTTGATTTATAAATTATAGCAAAAAAAAATAATATTGAAGTTGTAAAAGGCAAAAAAAGAATAATACTGAATCTCAAATTGATTTATTTGTTTGGCTTATGTGTTTCGACTCAGCTGAGTCATCTTCAGAGTCAGGGTGAAAATAAGACTATAATATATAAAAAATAGAACATATAAGATGCAGGTAATAAGTTAAATGTTGTGTTATATAAAAATATAAAATGAATTAATGTAGAAATACTCACTGTTGTTTTACAATATACAGTTTCAAAATTTTTAAATTTAGATTTAAATTTAAAATTTTTATTTTTAATTTTACACGGAAGAAATAAGGAACAATCATTCACCCGAAGAAGGAACTCAATGTTTAACATAGAATTGTTGACTTCCTTCTCCGAATGAATGGTTGTCTCCACGTAAAATTTTGAAAATCTAAATTTCGAAAATTTAAAACTTTATATAATAAATCAACGGTATATTTTCACTTTATTCATTTTAAAAAAAAAATAAATCAATTAGAAATTGAGTATTATCAGCGAAGAGATAAGACAAGAAACGCAACTTATCATTTTTGACGGTGATCTGACAGCACTGTCAATTTATAGAGAGGACGCATAGTAGTCGGAAAAGTGAAAAATATGATTGAGAATCGGATCGTCGTAACAAAAACTATTGAAAAGGAATGCTTTGGCTCAAATATGTCTTTTAAGCAATGACGTCATCACACTTACGCGAATCACCCTGTATATTCAGATGTTAAATCGAGAAACACAAAAATGAAAATAGAAATTGCCGTGTTTTTAGGAAATTTTAGAAAATTAATATTTGGCCCTTTATCGAATTTATTCCTTAGATTTTGCTCATATACATGTACTTCAGTACTTAAAATTGTTTTTTTTTTTTTAATATTCTTATATACCTAAGTTGTGAAAATATTTACACTAAAAAAGAAATGAGACATCCACATAATAAAAGGTGTTATTCTATATTTAAAAATACGTTACTTGTTTAATTAAATAAAATAAGAATTGGGCTTAATATTTATTCACAATTTATTATGCTTGTGACGTTTCTGGAATTAATTTTCCCCTTCTTCAGGTCTGAATTTATAATGCGATTGATTAAACTGTAATTAATCAAGAAATTCTTACCTACACTTGCACTTATAATAACTCTTTAGAGTAACACAACAGCAATTGTTGAAAAATGTTTTTAGCTTTCTGAGAAAAAAAGGTGATGAGGTAACCGTATTTCAATAATGTTATCGGCTTCAGGAAATAATTTGACTGTTTAAACTTATTTATATAGTTCTATGGAGTATTTGTCATTGCCGTGACACGTCTTGAATACAACTTTTTCCAATGTCTAATCTATTACTCATAAATAGTTATTGTTGTCTTTTGATTTTGAAAGATCATTAGAAGATGCTGCTTCCTAAGAAAAGAAAAACCATCTTTAATAGAAATTAAAGATTGCACAATCGATAAAACATTTTTTTAAATGTCAGGTTAAATATTTGTGGCTTTTTAATAAGACTACAAAGCATTAACATCAAACTTTTGTTAGTTACTTATGAGAACTACATTAGAATTTCATTTAACTACCACACATTCTAGATTCAAACTTCTTGAGACGAGAATATGATTAATTTCCGCATAAAGAACAACGCGTAATGAAGTTTTTCACCTCCTCGTCGCTGTTCTTTAGACGCGGGCTGTAACTCACAACTTCCACACTTTCAAGTTAGCTAACATGTAAAATGCCGCGTAGCTGCACGGAGCAAAGGAGAAACATTTTTAGTGTCTTGGGAATGGGGATAAAGCGTATACATATCCGGATACAACAGCTGAATCCATGTTGTTCGTGGAGTGTCACTAAGAAGAGGCATGCAAACCGGAACGAGTATCCTAACTGCAAGAACCAATTATCTACATGCTGGTGTACAAAGGGTTGAAAACTTTATAATTCGCCAAGTTTTAATAACAAAGTTTATCCCGACTGAAATTATATTTCTCGTGTAATTTACTTGTGGGCGAATGGAAGGCAAATCGACATTTGAGGGTAGGTGGTAGATACAGTAACTTATACGCGTGGTAAGAACTTTTGAATTGTTAGAAATGTACTATTTGGATTAATAAAGTTGCTTTAAAAGTAACATCTTCTGTGGATTAACAATAACGCCTTGGCTGTGTCGTAAAAAAATGGTGGATGCGCCAGTAAAAAATGGAATTACGTGCACATTTAATTCCATCCGCTATCAATTTATAGATATAAAATTATAAAAACCGTAAGCAATCACAGATCATAGTCATTTGTAATAACATCGAGCATATCTGTCAAAACTTTCTGAAATCAATGCATTTTTTTTACGATAAAAGAAAGACATAGCTGTTAGTGAAACATATTAAATAATATATAACAATTTTCTTCATAAAAGTATGGTTCCATTAATAACACGCCTTCGGAAGTGGAAGAAGCACTTATACAATACTCCTTCTTGGCTGCACCATTTATTTTAAAAGACAATAACTTTTGCTGGAAGCGTTTGATTTAACTCCCGAAACTTGTTACAGTGCAAGGGGTGTAGCATTGGAGGGGTTCAAGTCATACATAACCCACAGACAATAGAGAATAAGGATGACGCTTCTGATACTGTTTCTACAAAATATTGGTATTCCTCGCGGCAGCACACATGGCTCACTTTTATTTTTCATTTTATTAAATGATATTCTCGGAAATATTTTATGTAGCACTCAGAAAAAAATATATAAATGCTGATATTTGTTGATGACATAAGCCTACTACTTTTTTTTGTGTGTCCATGGCCGGGTGCAGACCCGAAGAAGGCAACTGGGCCAGAAAACCTAGTGTGCCCCCAAGTCCATTTCAGCCCTCTCACTCAGATTGCACCTTATCATAAAAGTTCCTCATTCGGTTGAAGCCCTAGGGATTTACAGTGTCTAGCGCCGGCAAGCCCATTCCAAAAGGAGCAGCGCCTAGCAGCAAGCTGGGACCTGACAAGCGTTATGATGTTGCCATAAGAGCTACCACACGTCGGTTCTGGACACACAAACGGCAGCTCGCTGGCGCCCCTTGCTAACGTGTTAGCTATTTCATTGCCTCCGATGCCAGAGTGACCTGGCGGCCATCTCAATGTAACATTTAGATGTTCCGCCAGCTGTTTAAGTTTTCTGTGGCACCCCAGTACCACCTCAGAGTCAAATCTGACAGCCCGCAAAGCCCTGAGGCCCCGATTTGGTCTGCAGATGTACGCTGCTGCAGTTTCCCTGCTGGAGATGTCCACGCTGTATCCCCCAGAGAAGCTGAAAACGGACAAGATCTTATCTGCCTTTACGGACAGTGGTACTGTCTGTTCGATGTAGTTGAAGGTGCTGGTGTGGTCTCCGGCTTGCTACTTACTACTTAGTGGCTTTTATTTTCCAATTTTAGCACGAACTAGAATTGATTTATGTCGTTCCATAAAGCAATGGTTCCTACAAAATCATTTACAGGTAAATGAAAGTAAAACTGTATGTAATTAAAAACTAATAAAAGTATAAACACTCCTGCGTGCGATCGGATGCATTTAAGAATGAGCTAGAGTACGGCATGGAATTCTATGACCTAATGATAGAGTACATAGATCAAGAAGAAACCCAGCGCCAATTATATATTCAGAATAAATTAGCAATATGATATATAAAGGATAATCTGGCACCAAACAACACAACCAAATCTACAATAACAGATTTTCTTCCAAGAAATAAGTCATCGGTGAAGTAAGAGAAGCTCAAAGGCAATACTCTACGTGTACGAAAGCAGAAGATAACATTTGTTAGTAGCAAAATGAAGATGATGTTAATGACACTACATTACCAATTTATCAAAGTTATATTAGCGGATGAACGAGTCATTTTCTATGCTTACTTAATTGTAAAGTTTAACGTCATCAGCGTAGCCAAGAACGCTACAGGAGCAAGCCAGTAGCAGACTATTGACACATAAGTTTGTTTGATGAAGGAAAATCTAAGCTGGAACCTTTAGAAATTTCGAAGACCAGAAAGGTTTTAGGAAGGAATTCTATTGTAAATAATTGCCCTCAAATAAGAATCAAAGAGGAAAATAGTGAAGCAAATTATTTTATGTAGCAGAATTTGATGATCGTGCAATGCAAATTACATCTAGTTACATAATTTTCCCCATCCATCAAAGGATTCGCCTCTCTCTTAACTAACACAAACTAAATTAGTTATACTGGAGTTTGTTAGTTTAACAACTGCCACGCACATCATTATAATGAAATATATTTATAAAGATATTTTTCATAGATCTGCGCAGTGCTAGATGTATGTAATTTAAAGAAAGTGTTACACATCCTTTTTTAACACAGAGGAAGGGAAACACTAGTTCGCATAGATAAGTTAATAATAATTCTCGAAGAATAATCAGAAACAAGTCGACAATCACGATTAAAAAGTTAGAGAGTCAATCGTCAAAGGTAACAAATTAATGCATATCTGCTATTAACTGCAATAATTAGGAGAAATTCTTTCCAAGAAAAATGTTTCTCCTCACGCTGGATTCAAACCTCCCTCCAACCAAATCCTCCCGTTTACCAGACGAGTGCTTTACCGACTAAGCTGTAAGTTCGAGCGTTTAAACCGAACATACGTCGATATTAGATCTTGAGAGGCCAGCAAGACGGCAATTATGCAAGAATTACAAGCTTTTTACAGTGAGAAATTAACAAATCAATGTATATGTTAATTTGGTAAAGCGCTCGTTCGGTAAACGGGAGGATGTAGGTTAGAATCCTACGTGAGGATCATAGCAGCTGGTTCAGCAAATACGTTCTCCAACGAATTACAGGGATCCTCGTTAGTCGCTTCTTGGTATTAAGACGTCTTCACAGCTCCATTGAATAATCATCGATGTTGCGTTCAATGCCTGTCAATCTGGGTTTACATAGTTTTCATATTCGTTTAAATTCAGCATAATGTGCATTCCTGGTGCTGGTCCATTTATCCAAAGAAAAAAATTAAACACAGTTTGACATTCTGGCGCCCAAATCAGTTCAAAAGAGCGCGTAAAATATAAAAAAATGGACCAATCAATTACGTAGGTGAATTATATTGTTCCACAAAGTTCGACGAAAATTATGTTTTAATCTATTGAAACTTCGAAAGGCAGAAGAGAACGTGAATAAGGAAATCTGAATTGAAGTGCTGGATGATGGAAATCTTTTACCTTACCTAACGATTACGTCTACATAACAGAAACAAATTAGTTATGGACCTTTGAGTACTACCTCGACAATAAGAAATAACCATTTACCTAGATAGAAGGCAAAATTACGGACGTAATGAAAAATTGTACTCGACAATATCGCAGGAAGATTATACTAAGATGGCAGAAAAATTATACTGGGAATTTAGAGGTTGCACGGCATGGCCCGGATATGAGCAGTCCCAGAGTTGCTTGAGTCACGTACTGCGTTTAATTTTATCCGGACATTTTTGAAAAATTGTGTTCTCTTTATCTCCGCGAAGAGGATAAGTCCGTTGGGATTCTTCCTTTAGAGAATTTATCACGTCGAAAGTAATGTGTAACAAGGCAAAATGTTTAATGTAATTGGTGATGTTACATATTTGTCTTTAAATAGCTTCCAACAATTTTGTAAAATTTTTTTTTCGTTTTGTATTCAACATTTGATTTTAAACCTTGATTTTAAATTATCAGACGGACTTGACGTAGTCTAGGATTCTTGTCAAGAGTAAAAAAGGATTATTGGCCGTATAAATATTTAACCCATACGGATTTATGTATGGAACGAGTATTTGCACAGAGAGAAATCCATGTTGTAAATACTTACACGGCGCAGTACTAAACATCTTATTTTATAGGAATAAATACTACAAACTATTGGATTCTAACTTTGGCGTTTGTCATCTAATAGTACCCGTTGTAGGAAAAGTTCGCAGCTGTTTGTAGGACCATTGTTACTTAAAATAGTAACCCAATTTAGTTAAAATTTGAATGGGTTTGGAGGTAGCAAAAATTGATAGTCTATTGTAGGAAAACCTTGCACATATGCTATAATTGTTTCACACTGTTAGTAAATGTTTATACTAGTATTTACTTCAAAGAAAAAAATACCTAAATGGAATGAACCGATATAATATGCAACCAGGTGGGGCTCCTAGTCTGTTGTAAGAATTACCATACTAGCAAGAACAATAAAAGGGGAATAACACTAGGAACGGAGGTGAGTTTCTGCTTACTAGGCGCCATCAGCCTTCTTCCGAGTGTATAAACCCACTTTCAACACTAATCACATCTCAAGCTTCACGTACAATCACCTACTAAGTGAAAAAGGGTTCAGTTTGTATGCCTCTAGGAGCAACATGCCAAACTCTCACCCGCAAGCGATTGTAACATAAGGCTGGCAATGCAGTCATTGAACTAGCTCGGATACTCCCGCTAGAAATGTGTGGTGTCATCACTAACACAATTGTGAATATGTTTGTCATCGTTAGTATAGTTAATTAATTTCTATAGTATCGATAGTTAACAGTTTCGGATATTATTTGTTTATATTCGAATACTTCTAATTTAATCGTGGGTTACATTTATGCCACCAAAGTTTACATTTTCTGGCATTAATCCTTTGAAGTATCTGGTATACGTAATCCCTTTTAATGAGTGCGATTAAGTGTAAATTAGTCAGATTAGGGAAGCCGATTCGGGCGGAATCGCCAATTAATCTGGAGGTTTTGTTCGCGATCTCATCCGGATACATTTAAATAGTTTCAGTCGGGTGGCGACGGACCGAACCCCAGGCCGAACGACGTATCCGGAAAAGAAAGCCCACCTCAATTAATTATATCCCCCCCTCGTATCTGGGTCAACTTCATTGGCCCCATTTAAATAATTTAAGCCTTTTATTAGACCTCACCCATCGATTCCGGGCGAGCCCCGCCCGTGGAACGGACAACGCCACAATTTCGAACGTAATCTATTAACCCTAAAGGAAGATATATTTTCCAATGCCTACGCGGTTTTTCGGTGCGATTTAATGTCGCTCTAATAAGGGTGGCAGCAGTACGTTGGGATTTATGGCTCTACAGCAGCTTTAATCATATTATATCTGGAAAATGGGATTCTACAGCTTTTTATTCTTTTTTCCCAACTGAAAAATTATATTCAAGGGCCTACATTGTTTTAACTATTATATAGAGAGAGTAACTGCAATTGACGCGTACTGATCCCATATTTGCTTCCACTCATTAAAAAATAATTTCAATTGGTGTCAAACAAGCTTGTAATGTAAAATAAAATTCTATTAGGGTCGTGTTCTTCAAAGTTATACAAAAATGCCTAATGTACTTAATTTTTGTGTTATGCGATGACGAATACCTGAAACAATTCAACATTTGAGGTTCACATTTGTGAGTAAAACCAATTCAAAAAATGATAAATTTCAAATTATGTCCTAAAATGTCACAACTGTTTTAGCCAATAAAAAAACGCCCAGTGTCACATACCTATATCAGGTATCATTTAATGGTTTTTTGGTGAGTATTTAAAGGACATTTGTTTTTTTTTTAATAATTGCGTGATATTAGAATACATTGGACAATTATTACGTATTAAATAGTCTGTAAAAATACTAAAGCAAGTTACTAAGAGCCGTTTTACACGTACGAGAATTCTTACATAAATCATACCAAAAATTATAAAAGTGTAACGACAAAATTTCTTAGAAAAATTCCCACCAAAATTTTCGAGACAATTTTTGACATGATTTATGCAAAAACTCTCGTAAGTGTAAAACGGCTCTAAGAATATTGTCATGCATCAAAGACATCATTTTACACAGACAACTTAAATTAGAGCTTGAATTTGAAGTCGTTACTGACCAAAACTTATCAGCTATTGATGATAATATGATTATATTTTTCCAACAAATCAAGATTTTAGGGATGACTATAAAGGTAACTCTAAGAAAACACAATGACATAATTGAAAATTCGACTGACAGCGGAGATGGAGACACAAATTTTGCAATCGGCGAACGCCAAACCGCTGACTAATTTTGTATTGGCCCAAAACAGTATCTCTAATTCTTTATTGGGTGGAACAGTTGTGAAATTAGACTAATTTTTTTTAAAAATATACATTTTCAAACTTTGTTTTTCCTTTAAAAATACTAACTTCATAAACGAAAAAGCCGATGAGTTAGCAACAAAGGGATTATCTGCTTCATATATGTATAGCCCCCCCAGAATCTGTTTTAGGAGTGTCGAAAAACACAGCACGAGAGTAGGCAAGAAGTTGGGTTAAAGAGAAACAAAAAGAATATTGGAGTAATACAACCAGGCATGCTCATGGCAAGACCTGGATCACCAGGCTGAAGAACTACTGCAGTTCTGTAGAAGTCATCTTCGCATCGTGATAGGTTTCTTAACAGGACATTGTACAGTGACAAGTCAACGCTGGAGATACCAATTGCAGACTGTGTAATGAGAGAACAGGAATGCTTACTACTTCCTGTTAAACAAGAGCTTCTGGACACAATAGAGAGGCAACTTTTGGCAAGTGAAAAATGAACCCAGACGATGTATGTATGTAGATAGAAGGGTGAGTTACACTGCGATCTAAAAGATCTGTTGGGTCCTCTATTCTTGCTGCTTTACAGCTGGCTTTCCAATCCTATTCCTTTCAGAAAGTGTAGGATGTCAGAGGGCTGCAGTCTAGGTAAATCTCCCTGTTCGATTTCACCTGCTCCCAGGTGCAACGCCCTCGAGTTGCACAGTGCTACGCAGTTTGAGAGGAGGTGGATGGGTGCTTATCCTGTTCCCCACAAAACCCAGACGATAGTAGACATGCTAAGAGAATTCTGGGCCAAAATCCTATATGGTTTACAAAGGTGGTTTTAATTCACATTTTATTCCCTCCACTCCTACCTTTTATCTTGACTGTATCATGTGCATCATAACCGGCTTCGAAGTGCTCACAATTTGAAACCGATCGGGGCCTCGGGATGACTCAGCGACTCGCGGTGGGATGTGCGCTTACTTCTTGCGGCCGATAACGAACGAGTAAAGGACCCCGCGTGACGTAAGATAAGCAACGTGACGGCAAATATGATCCGCATGTAATTTTTAACTAATCCAGCATATCGCTTTGATCTAATTCCACTTGCTTCTATCTTTAAGCTGCTTAACCTGTTCCAGGAGCTGTCTGACCTATTTCAAGGTTAGTTTAACCTGTTTCAGAAGCAGTTTGACCTGTTTCAGGAGTTGTTTAACCTGTTCCATGAGCTCTTTGAGCTGTTCCAGGAGCTATTACAAATATTATTATATTATTATTAAACTGTTCCAGTAGCTGTTTGAGCTGTTTCAGGAGCTGTTAAAACTGTTTCTGGAACAGCTTAAACAGCTACTGGAACAGTTCAAACACCTCCTGGAACAAGTCAAACAGCTTCTGAAAGAGGTTAAGCAACTTCTTAAACAAGTTAAATAGCTCCTGGAACAGCTTAAGAGCAATGCCAGACGAGCACAAAATGGACGCGCGGGTCGTGTCCGTCCAAATTCACGGACGCCATGCTTAGTCGTAGATAAGGTTGCTATGTATTAAAACGGATTTTTTTAGGGAGTAATGTGTTGTCTTTTATTATATATTAAAGTACATGCAATAGAAAAGAAAACGTAGACAATATTGGGTGCATCCGTTAACTAGTAATCGTTTATTCACAGGACATTTGTACATTAAACATCCACAGCTCCAACAATATCCGGAGAAATTCTTTAATTATTACCGGATGTCAAAATCTTCGTCTGAAGAACATTTTATATACAAAGGGAAAAATATATACTCAAGTGAGGATAAACAAAATAAGTAAAAGGAAATAAGCTAATTATATGAACAATATACAAATCTTTTATTTCAGGGCAAAGAATAAATAAGTATTTACTAGCTAGAACTTATTGTTATTCAACACAAGAATTTCATCTTAAATTGTATAATTGTTAACAAATCGTCTGTTGTTGGCTCAAACAACTTAAGGGATTTGGATTATGTGGGTTGTGGGAACGTCAAGATTACTTTATACAAGAATAAAACACTAATTAACTAAATGAGTAATTTAAATAGTAAATAAAACTAAAATATTATAGGAAGATGGATGGTTATCTAACATTGCGTCCGTCATTTTCCGCGCTCGTCTGGCAAAACACTATGTTCTATGTATGCTTCATGACGGACGGGGCACGCTGCATGCTGAGGCGGTCACGCACAACTTTCAGCGCGTCTATGCCCTCGTTTGGCATCGCTCTAAAGCTTCCTGGAACAACTCTTGGAGGAGGTTAAGCAGCTTAAACGTAACAGCAAGTGTAATTAGGTCAACGCGGGATGATGGATTAGCTAAAAAGTCGTAAATTCTAATTTTTATTATTTTTTATTATTATTATATTTCAATAAGTTTTACGTTTATTGCTTTCCCTTCTAAGATTTTCCAGATCTCCTCTCATTCTATGCTATCAAATGTTTTTTCAAAATCTATTGCTGCCACAAACATTTTGCTATTGCAAATATGCAATCCTATGTTGACCTATCTGCTCGAAAAGCTGCTTGTGCATCGCTAAATGGTTTTTCTATTTTTTGTTTTAGCCTTTGTTCTATTATGTGTATCTATCTATATCTATGAAATATTTAAAAAGATAAAATATACTTCATAATTTGGACAACCATATACCACTGTAAATACTACAAAATGTGTTGGATAATATTATCGCGGACACTTTCAAAAGTAAAGGTGTAATTGTAAAGGTGTTGTTAAAATGAACTGCGTTGAATACATTGTGCTGTGACTTTAATAAACAATATCACAATTAATTTTATTACCATGTATGTATGTATGCAGATAGATAGAAGGGTGATGTTACACTGCGACTTAAAAGATCTGTCGTGTCCCCTATTCTTGCTGCTTTACAGCTGGCCTTCCAATCCTATTCCTTTCAGAAAGTGTAGGATGTCAGAGGGCTCCAGTCTAGGTAAGTCTCCCTCTTTGATTTCACATGCTCCCAGGTGCAATGCCCTCGAGTTGCACAGTGCTACGCAGTTTGCGGTGGATGGGTGTTTCATCCTGTTCCCCACGAAATCTACATTCAGATTCCTTTTCCAATCCAAGCTTACTCAGGTATCCTTTCAGTCTACAGTGGCCTGAAAGTATTCCTGTTAATATGCGAACATTGTTCTTACTCAGGTTGATGCATTCTGTAAACCTCTTCTGGTTATAAGTTCCCAGAAGAATTTTATTTTGCCTCATTCCCTGGAGATTTTCCCAGTAACTGGATTTTCTCTGCTCCATTGTGCTATGACTTTAATAAACAATATCACAATTATTTTTATTACGGTAGACAGGGTAAATTGATGTAGGTATTGTAAATTGATAAATCGGAGGCAACTTTTTCTGTTTAATCCAAGCTCCATTTATATAAACATTCAACATAAGCAATTAAAACAAAAAAAATCATATGAGCCAACTGTTCAGTGGCGCCAACTTGAATGTATATTGCCAACCTCCGCTAGTTTATATTAATATTTAAAACGTCTTTTCAGCAACAATAATTGAAGCGAAATCGCAATGAATAGATAAAAAAATAGCCGAGAGCGCCAGTCGCGTGTATTCTATTTTTCATATTTTAACCGTTCCCTCTGACAGCATCCCGCGGCGCCTGTTGTTCCTCTTTTTGTTCCCCGTTTGATAAGCGAAACGGCGGGCGTTTTCGGCGATTCGACGCTAAAATTTTTTGACGTGAAACGGGATATGATTAACAGATTTCGCCTCGTCGAGCGTGACATCGTGAAAGGCGATTTTTTACGAACCCGTTCGTTATTAAATTTCTTCGGCATTCTCTTCCGCATTTCCTTCGTTTCGCGGGCTGATTCTGTTTTACCATTCCGAGAAGTAATGTTTATGAAATCGCAAAAACAAACGTTCAACGTCAACGAACGCCTGAAATGTTGAAATCCCCATGGCGACGCTTCCTCTTTAAATGTATTACGTTTTCCCATTTGTCGCAGTATTTAATCTTCTTTCGTTAGATCTTTGACAACACGACACAGCATGTTAAAAAAAACGTTTAAATGTTTTACCAATTTACAGTTCTCATGAGGACAAGCAAAAAGGGTATTAATAAACGTAGGTCTTAAAATTAGTCCTTTCAATATTTATATTTTATTAGGACATGAAGTGCTTTCTAAAAAGTATTGCATGCTTTTTGGTACAAAATAATATACTCTGACATAGAGATACAATATCAAGAATGAGCAGGAACTTATTGACCAATTTTGGCAGAAACGTTTACCTACTGAAAAGGTTGATTGATTAAAATTTTGAAGAAAAAGAACAAATAGGATTTTACTAGATTTTTCTGGTACTTTTGACACTGTTAATCACCAGTTCACTACCTACTTGTTATTATTTTAAGATCACTAGGTTTCAACAATGATGCATTAGTATTAATCAAAAATTATCTGCCGTTCCGTTGCCATGAAGTATAAGTTGAATAACAAGACTTCGAACACTTTCTCTGTGCGCAATGGCGTTCCTCAGGGATCTGTTCTGGAAACTCTTTTATTTACTCTTGCACATTCCAACTTCATAAGTCCCGTAAGCCCTTTTCTTATCACCTCTACGCAGATGATACTCACATATATTACTCTTTTCATGGTGAAGACTTAATTGCTGCCAATACCGCCATAAACTCTGACCTTGCTAACATTGTCAAAATGTCTATCCAACATTTTTTACACATCATACTAAGAAAACTGCCGTCATTGTTTTTGGTAAGAAGACTGACATTGACTTTGCAATACAATACTTGAGAGGTTTGAGGTTGTATATGCATCCATGATTTATCTTCTCTTCTAACCAAAGCTTTTTCTCCATTTGGAGCTAAAAATATAGCGGCTTCATCAGTATTGAATAGTCTCAAGTTTGATACCAACATTAACCACAGATAATGTTAATGAAACAGATAGGGAAACAGAAAAAAATGAACCACACAATCAACAAATTGCTGAATTCCGATTTAAAGAACACGTGGGGTAATGTATTAGAATCATTTTGAGCTTTACACTCACAAAGAATATAAACTAATAAAATTTAACGCCAAATTGCTCCAAAAAAGGTGGGGTTAAAGATCAAATATCGATAATTCAATTTCTTAATTTATTACCAAATTTTCTCAGCTTCTTCAGGGCACTACAAAGAGCAATAAGATGCACAAGCATACAAAAATATAAAAATTAGACTTACATAAAAATGAAATTACATTAAATTTAGTACATCAAATTGAAAAGTATGCATCAGTACTGTTCCGTCTGTTATTATCTCTCTACCAGTCTTATTTATGGAGGTTCTATTCTCTTAGATTGATAGCACTGAACTAACATTTTTGACAGAATATTCCCACCGAAGGTCATGTGCAGGCGTGTTTTACAAATATATTTATTAAGGTTCTACGAGAAGGAAAATAAAGGATAGAAAAATAAGTACCTTATTGTTTGCTATTTCATTATACTTGTTACTCTGATATCAGTTATAAATGTAATTTTAGTAGCGACTTTCAAATTGAAATGTATTTTTTGTGGTCAGAATTGGGTGTCAGGCACTGCCTAATAAACAAAATTGTTTAAGCCCATATCTGACACCTATGCTTATGTTTTAATCATTGGTATACTAAAGACCATTATCCTTTAAAATTAACACTGTTCCATATGTAATGGTTCCAATACTTGACCCACGGTTCATCTACTGGAATACTTAGGGTCGCTACTGGTAACTTTTTTTTTGGTTTTGTAGATTATTATGTCAAAGATATTGAAATATGGTCAAATGCAGCGAGCCCTGTTGGCAGTTAAAAATAGTAATATGTCGGTTAAGGCTGCATCAAAACATTTTGATATACCAAAGATCATTCTATACTATAAAGTTAAGGGTATATAAAGTATCCCGGAAACCGTCAAATGGATCCGAAAACAAACCTTTGTAAAGAAGAATGATAGCAAAATGGATGTTCAAAAGTGCTGCTAGAGGATTTCCTGTTAGCAAATCACAGTTGATAGATTCAATTTAGATGTATGTGAAAAAGTTATCCCGGAAAACTTCGTTCAAAGATGGAAAACCTGGAACAAAGTGGTTTAAACTGTTTATGAAGCGATATCCTGAAGTTTCAGCTTATATAACTCGAAATTTAAATAGAGCTAGGTCATCTGTAACAGAAGAACATTTGAGAAAATGGTTTAAGTTTCTTTTAATTTTTTTTCCCACAAAAGGGATAATGATTTATCTATTGTGTCCACATTGTTTCTTCAAATTTTTTAATTGTTTCTTCGCCAATCTCAGATTCCAAACACTTAAACTGAATTTGCAACATTTGTACGGGAATATTGGAAGCAACTTCAAAATTTTGATTTTTAGTTTCCTTAAAATATTTGCTATAGTCTACAGCATTTTCATCAAATGGAAAAAGTCTACAACGACGAAAACCATTAATAAATGATTCAGGTTTTAGCTGTTGCAATCCCGTCTTAAGAAGAGCTGCAAAATTCTCTCAAGGCATAGGTCAAATGGCTCACTGGTCATTCAACCTGTTTCAGATTTTCCAAAAGCCCAATCATCAGGTAATTTGTTTATAATTACCGATGGTATACTTTCATACTTAAATCCTACTATTGGAGGCATAAGTTTGTCTAAGGCGTTAGATTCCAAAAGGCAAATAAGACATTCTTTATCGTCGTTACTTGCAAAGGAATAAACTGATTTATCTCCTCTTCTAACCAAAGTCTTTTCTCCTTTTGGAGCTAAAAATATGGCGGTTTCATCAGTATTGAATGTTCTCAAGTTTGAAACCAATATTGACCACAGATAACGCTAATGAAACAGATAGAAAAACAGAAAGAATTGAATCACATAATCAACAAATTGCAATTAGTGAGGAAACAATTTCAAATGATTTACAAGAAATCGTCGAATTCCAAGATGAAAATGACAACATTTACATGTCCCATAACGAACAGTCAGCAGTTCAAGGAACAAACCCTATAGCCCAAAATTAAGAGAACAGAATAGAAAGCATTGCGAGTGTTGTGCCCATTCCGAAGAAAATTTGAATCACGAAATTATAGAAGGTCCCGGGCACAATATAACTTCTTACACAACTGCCTTTGGTGGTTTCTGGTGAGAAGGGAAAATTTTTAAAAAGATAGAAAAAAGTACAGGAAAAGAGCTAGAGAAAGCTGAAAGAATTAAGCAAAGAATGAGAAAAAGAAAATACGAAACGTAAAAATGTTGACAATAGACAATAGAGTAAATGACGCTAACAAAAGCCGAAGCTAATTCAGGGAAAAATATGACAAAAGAGTCGTCCCATTCGTCGGTTGAAATACTACTCGAATCAGATGGAGAAGGTGATGAACAGTATTTAGATAGTGAGGGAAAGGACCACAGCTCCAGTGAAGACAACTTGAAGGAAGACGATTTTGTTATCGTTATATATGATGACAAATACTACTCAGGGCAGATAAAATAGATTAATTGATAAAAACGATGGAAAAGTGCAGGTTCAATTACAGGTGGCCTGAAAGAGAGGATATTTTATGGTGTGCAGTGGGTGAAGTGATGTGCATAATTGGGATTCCGAAATTTATTAATACAAGAGGAAGTCATTTTGTTCGTGAAATGGCATCGTTTTCGTCATGAATTAACTCTTGCCCATCTCAAACAAAACTTTTGTTTATTTTGTATATTTGATTTTTGTATTCCCTCAAACCTAAAAAAGAATCAGTCACTGATGCTTACAAAGTCAGATTTAGGGCTAAGCACAAAATTTGGGTGTTAGCTACAAGATAGTAATAAGGCAAAATTAAAAAAAGAAAAAAAAATTCTTTAATTTTAGAGCAGTCTGTTCACTACATCTTAAATCAATTATATTTACAAGCCATTCCTCACGAGTTGCCTCGATGTTTTATATTTCATTTTCATTCAGGATAAACCAAATTTATTTACGGTACCTATATCACTGAAGAGGTTAGGTTTCTCCTCTTTCTGGTCACCCTTAAGGTCATTTCTGGGCACGGAGAACTAGAATATTCCCACAGCTTGAAGCAAGACAATTTTACTTTAATTTTTTTTTTTTATTTTCTTTTAAATTTCTGTTTCTTTATATTTATTTGGTGGCTGGATTGAAAATTATCTGAATTCGATCATTTGTTGCCCAATTTGCAGACTCTTGTTTGTTTGTCTCCAGGTGTTTTTCTGTTGGTTATTTAATTTGTGCAATTGGTGTAACAAAAAAAAAACTATTATTATTGTTATAAATGCAAAAATCCGTCGAACCTAACAACAAAATCTAAAATACGGCCTAAAATCAAGAATCACCCTCTTTTTAAAACGTGTATCGCTTTCTAATTTTGTAAATAATTCGAATTGCTTCAATTAAATTTCATTTCTTGTTCTGCTGTACGATAGTTTATTATTGTTTACAATTGGTGGAATTGAAACCGATACTTAATAGTCGATTACAAAGTGACATCTATCATGAACGATTGGAACGGTTCAACTATCATTTAATTTTGTCCATTCTTCAATAGTTCTACTTCGACATCGGTCAACAGCGCCAGAAGCAAGGGTTTCGACCGGACAACATCCATATTTAAAGAGCGGCCCTTGATCCAATTTATCCGCCCCTCACCTCGCAGCCAGCTAACCGAATTTAAAGAACTAAACCGGGGCTTAAGAACGGCACGGGATCGCGCAACTTTTAGGTTGACCGTAAATATTTGATAACGGTCACATTTAAAACTCCACCGGCAGTCCGTTAACCGTAGATATCGAGTTAGAGCGAATTCTATTATCCCGGCTCACAACGTTCAATATGGAACGGACGCATTCGGGGATATAGGAGCGTAAATGTAATACAGTTTTAAACTTCCATAAAAGATTATTACATATTGGACGAGAGAGCGGATTTGATATCCGGATACTTTAAAGAGCGGACGCGCCCGTGACGGAAGAAAAGAATGTAATCGGGCGGAGGAAGGAAACTTTAACTCCGAACCGGATTGGTATTGAGTTAGTGGTACTTAATCACTGGATCAGCTTCGTACGGTATATTTGCAATATGACTAAAATGAATCGGTGTAAGCCAGTGGCGGTTTCTTCTATGGTTTTCAGGTTTGCACAACCACCGAAAGTTATAATAGAATAAATATTTAATTTATAAAAATAAAAGAAAGGATAATTCTATATTTTAAAAATTATAAATTAAAAATTTATATTACACAGAATAAATTAAGTGTTTATAATGTAAATTATTTTATTTACTATTTTCTTGTGGTTTCTAAACATGTAACGTAATCCAATCTTTGATATCGCTTACATCCTACAACAAAGCTATTAGGAAAGCGAAAAGTGGCAGCTTCAGAAAGTTCCGTGAGGAATCGATTCAACACCTACCGCTTCACGACTTCACAAAGTTATGGCGCAGGGCAGAATCGATATAGAAATGACACTAAGAAAGCCAGACGGAAGCTTCACTGAAAGTGAAAAAAAAGAGCTCTCCTCCTTCTAGAGCCTCACTTCCTTGAAAGCAAAGTGGGTACCTCGGGAAGCAATATAGAAGACCAATTAAAGAAGCGACTACATTAGCCACACACATATGTAGCAACGAAGGGTTGAAATGGGGTATAAATACCTTTCAGCCTTTTAAAACACCGGAAGTAAGCAGGATTCTTCCAATTTTACTTGAGAAAGGGCAGGACGAAATCCTTCCTCACATGATCCGGGTAAGCCGAAGTAGTTTGGTGTTGGGTTATATTCCAGAAGCTTGGTGAAGGGCTAAAATCACCTTCATACCAAAAGCAGGGAGAAAGGACATTACGCACTCTAAATCCCACAGATCTATCAGCCTTATATCATCTAGTGTACGCCTTTCTAGACATGGAGGGTGTTTTTGACTACACCCCACACGAGTCTATCGAAAGAGCATTAATTAACAGGGGGCTAGATGGCGTGATTTCCAGTTGCAGTCTACCAGGTTGGTGGAGGCGGAGGTGGAACATAAGACTATCTCGGTTAGTACGACTGGAAGATGCCCACAGGGCGGAGTTACATCCCCACTTATGCGGAGCCTAATAGTAGACATTCCTTGTCAAGGATATGCTGATGATATTGTCATATACGCAAGAGGCAAATTTGAAAATACCCTCCGTGACATAGTTTAAAGAGGACGAAACTTTACGAGAAGGTGGTGTCAATCGGTGGGACTTAATGTAAACCCCATCAAGACTACCTTAGTAGCATTCACTAAGAAAAGAAAATCCAAACTTAAAACCAGAAAAAATGGATGGGCAAAATATAGATTGGAGAACGGAAGTTAAATACGTAGGTCTTACCCTGGACCATAAACTTCTATGAAACAAACATGAATTTGAAGTAACCAACAAGGCCAAAAAAGTCCTGATGGTGCGCAGAAACTTTGCAGGAAAAAATTGGGGATATAATCCAAAAATACTGCTTTGGATGTATACAACGATAGTAAGACCAATCATCACTTATGCATCAGTAGCTTGGAGTAAAAGAACTAATCTGGTTACCGCGAGCATTAACCTCCCGAAAGTGTAAAGATTAGCATGCGTATGCATAACCGGGGCTATGAGAACTTGTCCAACAGCAGCTATCGAGCTAGTATTGGATCTTACCCCTCTTCACATTGTGGTAGAGGGCGTGGCAAAAAGAATCACATTCAGAATGATCAAGGAAGGAACAGCTGGCATAGGCTTCAATCTCCTGACGATCAAACCTCTGACATGCCTCGGGATGATACGTCAAAAAAATTCAGCTTTGTGAAAGAATTCGCCATAAAGTTAATATAAATGCCATTAAGTGGTACACTTATGGCTCCAAAACGGCAGAGAGAACTGGAATAGGAATTATGGGCCTAGAACCAAGTACTTCGAAAGCTTGAGAAAATACTCAAGTATCTTCCAGGCGGAAATACACGCTATTGAAAGATGCGTCCAGTTCAATATTGATAGAAATTATAGAAAGCAGGAGGTTATTATCATGTCTGATAGTCAAGCAGCTATCAATGCGCTGAGTTCACATGAAATCGGTTCTAAGGTGGTCTGGGAATGCCTAGAGAAATTAAACGAGCTAGGCAAAAGGAATAAAGTAACCCTCCTGCGGGTTCCGGGTCACAGAGGAGTGGAAGGAAACGAGATAGCGGATAATCTCGCAAAAAAAGGGGCTGGAATATCTTTTGTAGCGCCTGAATCCTTTTGCGGGATAAGTAGCAGTACAATGCTGAAGAAACTGAAAAGAAAAATGGAGCAGAGAAAATCTAATTATTGGGAGAATCTCCAGGGAATGAAGCAAAGTAAAATTCTTCTGGGAACCTATCACCAGAATAACAGGAATACTTTCAGGCCATTGTAAACTGAAAGGACACCTGAGTAAACTTGAATTCGCAAAGGAATCTGGAATGTAGATTTTGTGGGGAACAGGATGAAACACCCATCCATCTCCTCTCAAACTCCGTAGCACTGTGCAACCCAAGAGCGTTGCATCTGGGAGCATGTGAAATCGAAGAGGGAGACCTAACCTGGGGCCTTCTGACATCCTATACTTTCTGAAAGGAATAGGATTCGAAGGTCAGCTGTAAAACAGCAAGAATATATTTTAATAATAAGTAATTCAGTGCTCAGTGCAAAGTTTAATACTGGATCCGCTCGATAAACGAACGTTTGCCGAAAAAGTTGAAGTGACGCAGTTAGCGGAGTAAGTTTAGCAGATGTATTTCGAATTTAAATCTGAAGCAATCCATTTCGAGTAAAACTCAAACTTTCAATAGATTATTTTACTATTTTATTATTATTAATCCATATATTTATAATAAACATATGTGACTATAATATAAAAATGTACTATTCTATTTCCTTATTTACTATTTGAAAGATTAAGAAACGCTGTTTATCACAAAAGTAAATTATGAAAAATGTCAATGTTGCTGCTCATTGTTAGATGAATAGCAGCAAAATGTCCAGAAATATAGCATTACACAACGAGAAATTGAAGCACAGTCTATATATATTGAACATTATAATTAACGGTGGAATCATGTGTATATTTGTGGGATCTGCAAGGTTTTCTGTAAAATTATAAGCATGTATTATGGATGTTTACAGTCGTTGCAAGTATACACAGAATGTCATTATAATTGTGTGCGTTTTTGTAGAGCTTTCGAACTTGTGCTGAGTGAACACGATGAATCAATTTTGTCTTGTAATCAGCCGGGTGTTCTAATTGGATTAACAAATTTTAGTGCTGGGTTGGACGTTGTTTTAAAAACCATTTGGAAAAAAGTTACTGCTATTGTTTCCAAGAGAACAGCTTCTATTTTAATATTTTATAAAAATTTTATAAAAATATCTATCAGAAAACAATTCTTACCCACCTTAATGAACGGAAATTTTGTAGTGAACTAAGCGCAATTTATGAAACGGAAGATTTGAAATCAATCTAGGGTCTGCTTTTACTTTATGACATAATTTCTTCAGTGAAACTTTAACACTTTTAAAAATTCTAATAAAAATTCCGATGACATCTGCTGATGTTTTGAAAAAAATAAACATTTTTCTAATAAACAGCAAGGCAGAAGAAAGACTTTATGCATTGGCGATACTTTAAAGGGCGGTAGCTTAAAATTTCATTTTTATGCCACAAATCACCGTAAAACAAGAACAAGACGGCATAGTAAAATTTTTAAAAATTCAAAATTATGGTCGTAGCGTCAAGTTGGCTTGCTCATCTTTAAGCGTTAATAATTCGAGAACGATTACAGCACAAAATTTTCTCTTTATGGCACAAATCAACACAAAACGACGGCATAACTAAATTTAAAAAAATGGAAAATGTGTGATACCTTCTGAAATACAATATATACCAATAATTTAAATTAAACCCTACATATTTTAACAGTCTGTTCCGCGGATATTGTTTTGTATATTGTACAGCAACAGAAAAAAGGTTCCGCGTAGCTTGTAGTAAAGAAAAATATGACGTGAACATAATTTTTACGGGATATATTGTAAATATCGGGCTTTATTGAATGAAATAAATGAAAAGAATTTAGGTTTTTTTTTTTCGGTTGGTGGCAATAGATACCACCGGGTGTTAGTTCTTTACTACCAAGCTATGGGGAAACTTTTTTCTTTTGCTGTACCAGGCATACGTAAAGGTCAAACGTTAATTCAACTATTCTGGCATTTTGTTATCCAACGTCATCATCATTTGAATTTTGAGGATAGTTCTACTCAATAAACTTCCAGTAGTTTTAGAAATAAGCAAGTTTAGCACTACAACACTTTTAAATCAAAACAACACCATATTCGCCAAGCGACAGTACGTTGTACGTAAAATATAAATGTTTTCCGTTTAATCAAACGTCCAACATCAAACAGAGTACGGGACAAACGAGAGAGAATAGCGACGTTCAATAATGCATCGAATGTTTACCCGAGTGTCGGGACAATATCGAAAAATCTATAATGGCCCATATTCGGAATGTTTTTTCTGTGCAGAGCCGGTCGGGGATATAAATTTTTGATAAACGGTTCCCAGATTCTTTACTTTTCTGTTTACAAATGTCACGTTCACACAAACACGTTGCTTCGGAAGGCGTTATGGAATGAATTTGAATAACAAATGCGCCCGGTATCGTATTTTTTCAACGGCTGGCGGTTTAACGTTTTGTTTGTTCGACGTGGCTGTCGTTGCCCGGACGCGTGAAATAGAGGCGGCGAAAGGGTTTGATACTGACAGCGAATTCGGAAATAAATATGGGTTCCATTTAAAAATACGTCGGCCCGGTAATTAATACAACAATGGACTTTCGCGAAAGCCGGTAATCGTCGATAACGATGCTATGGATAAATGGTTCTCGTTGCCGTAACGTTTGACTTGGATAAATATGCTTGTGCGTAGGAGCATATTTTATTGGGGAAATATGGTTTTAGGGCTCAACGAACCGTCGGCTTATACGATTGTGTGTTTAGGTCGAGCAATATCTCAAAGGCAGAGTGGAACAAATTCTGTAAAACGGTAATATGATGAACAGCGTTGCATATTTTGTTATTCAAGGGATTCGGTTATAATAATAATATAAAATCTAGAGGCTGTGCGATGTTTAACATGTCTTTGAAATATATTGCTCTGTTTTTTCAGAACAAAATTCCCGGGATTTCAAAATTTTATTTTTAAAGTTCAGCACAATTTATTATTATATTTAAATTTATGTTTTCAATTTATATTAATAATTATTATTTAGCTTTTTTTTCAATAAAAATCAATTAAAATAAAATAGTGGTTTCAATACACCCAGCGAGCTCTCTCTGATAAGTGAAAGAAAACTGTGAAAAGTGATTTCCTACCTGCTAGGTGGCACAGGACACTTCAAAGGGCACCAGATCGCCTGTCAAAATCATACTCCGGACGCTTACTAACGAGTAGGCAATTTTCTCACCAATCGGGCGCACGCTCAAAATCCCTTTCGGATTATTAAAATTTGAAATAAGTAATTATCGAAAATCGATGTAAAAACGCTAACTATACAAATAAAAGAAATGTTTCAAATCAAAACAAGCTTAAATCTTTATTTAGTTACTAAATGCTAGGTTTCATCATCATTTAGACTCTTTGATCACAAGGTACTGCTGTGTACTGATAGTACCAGCATAAATGCAAAATGAAAAGTAAAAAAAAATGAAAATTTAAATTGACTAGCTCAGCGGATAAAAATAAAGGGCGCAAAAGGAAAATTTATCTCAGGGTTACTCTCACAATTAAACTAATCATGGAAAATAAGAATGTGGGTGAAAGTAATTTGACATACTTTGATTACAAAAATTGAAAAGGTTGATTCAAAAATAAAAGAACAGAAATTTTGAATGACGTTAATAATCATAAATTTTATTATTATATAAAAAAAAAGAAAAAAAAAACATTTAGTTACAATTATGCAGAAACAAAACCATGAATTTAAGATTCTGGCCGAAAACAAAAACTGCATGAATCTACAATTAAAAGGGACAATGCAAATCCTTTAACAAACAAAAGACAAATTTGTTCTAGAAGAATCCTTTTACACAAAAATCCACGTGGTCTCAAAATTTAAAACAACCTAAATTAATTTAAACGTGGACAGAACAAGTAAATTTATAAAATTGAAATTTAATTTTAAGCACAAAGCTTCTTTTCACCTAAGCCGTGGTGATTAACTAAAAACTAATTTGAAAACTAGAAAACGGAAAAATTAACTCTTTAAACTAAAAAAACCTTCTAAAACAAATATAATAACAGATCTTATACCTAATTTGTTATTATTATTTAACGAGTTCCTTGAGGGATGAGAAAATTTCAAATTAAACGAACAATATTTTTAAAATCAATTGAATTTACAAAAAGGCAACAAAGAAAATAAAATTTAACTGTACTTACACGACATCGTTCAAGTACTGAGCTCCAAGGTTAAACACGGTCGCATACATATAAAATTCTTACAGGTGCGTGCGCTGCAACGCACAAAGATTATAGAAGAACTCCTCAAGGAAGGACATTGAACAACATGAGCAAATAAAAATATATTAAAAAGTGAAACAAATTCAACTGAACATTTAAATAAACAAATTAAACAAATCAATTCAATTAACAAAATCTTATTTAAAAATAAAATATTAATTTCTGAGAGAATTTTCCCGGCACACCGACAAAGATTACCCTCTATAAATAAAATAACACTGAATTTACGAACCCCGGGGTGCCAGACCACAGCAGTACGTATGTTGGAATCAGTAAATACTATATAAGACAAATTATTTAATACAAAAATATGTATTCGAACTTTCCTGGCATTTTAAATGACTATAAGGTTATGGAAATGTCATAATACAATTTAAATTACATTTAAATCATGGTGCCATCTACCCGTGAACAGCAATATACTAAATTTTATATCAAACGCTCATCTGTGATTATGGATATTTCTTAAAGACAGCTATTTTATCACAGACCAAACTCAGTGATTTTTATATACAACCCTTAAATATTAAAATTCCTAAAATAACTAACTAAAAGGCGGTTGATATAAATCTAACCCCAAATTAACGTATAGTGAAATAAATTATAAAATCTAAATTTCTGATTAATATTGAATGGAAACTGATTAATTCTTTTCTGTTTTAGGTGAGGTAATTTAATGGAATACTAACTTGACCCTACACGACGAACTGGCCATTCTCTGGGCACAGGATCGAGTTTCAGTTGGACGGGCTCCCGGTCTCGGTCAATAGCATGGAAAGGCAATCTGGTCGGGATTCTTCGTAGGAAATTTTTATAGCAAATTCTTCACAATTGCAGGTATTCAGTAAGGCCGTGTTATTCAAAGTACTCATATGTATCGGTAGGTCATTAACATAAAGTATGAACAAAAAGAGCCCAATGTGGGTCCCTGTGGAACCCCAGGTTTAATTACTAAGGGATTACTTACTCTATTAGACAGAGATACAATTTGTGTTCTATTAGAAATGCTAATTATTTTATTAGATTACTAGCTACACCTCTGATTTCATGACTCAAGCTTAGATATTATTTTTTTTTATACAGACGCAGTCGAATGCTTTAGACAAGTCTGTGAATATACCAATGCAATCTCCACGGCTTTCAAACGCGACTCTCATTAGAGTCTAGCATTTTAACATGTGGCATTAGTAGTCGTTCTATGCTTCCTGACGAAGTCTGAAAATTAAAGACGAATATTGAGGTTTATATGCACAATTCTTTTAATCACAGACCGATTCACTCAATGGTACCTATGTTGAAAACGTGAAAATATTCAAAATACAAGAAAAAGGTTATTTTTTAGTTATTGCAAAGGCGATGCGCTGTTAATAACTATTTATCTTCAAAAGTTAGACCCTTCTTTTTATTAAGTTCAGCTTGTTGTATAATAAATTCAATTGCAAACATTCGTCTTGGCAGTTTTAGATATAATATAGATGTAAAAATCTTAATTAAGGCATCTGTTATTTTTTATTTTAAATAGAACGTTTTGTTTTTCTTTAACATCGTCAATGGCATGAGTATGATTGAAGTGTATTTGTTTCTATCTATAATAAAGAAAACAATAATTTTTTTTTTATATTTTTTACCTTATTGAGTCCTCATGTATATTTTTAGTATTCAAAACATATAATATTTTGGAACGTTAAAACCTTACCATAATAAAATTTACAAACGTAAAACAAATAAATTAAAACGACGTGTATACTATAATATTAAATTTTTCAGCTCCGATACCTTTTTCAATACTAATCATCATGATATAACAACAATAAACGCAATTAACCGCTTGCTATGTTGGGGAGAGATGCAGCTGTAATTTTGGTGGATGCGCCGTGCTCTGTTTATTTTATAATAGACGATGGAAAGTTTGGGCAATAATTGTTAAATATTCGTTTGTAACGCACAAAATAAATTAATAGATATGTGATATTGGTTTATATCTAGTATGGTAAACAACAAAAGGTACATAGTATAAAACGATGAAATAAAATATAATCAAATACCAATCATTTTATTGGATAAACTACATGCGAATAGAATATTTAAACTTTGGTATTATGTATGTATCACCCATTGTGATTCTGTGTCAGTAGAAGGACATTACAAGAAAGGATGCATAGAAGTACAGTTCTTATCTGGCCTGAAAAACGAATCTAATTGCCATTTTTAATTAAAGAATTTCCTAAGAATTATATCTTTATCTATTATTTAAATTTTATGTTTAACATTGAACGTATTCCCAGATCGATGGAAAAGATAAAAAATGTATTTAAGAAAGATGATGCAATTCAAATTATAGACCTATTTCCATTTTGTTTAACTTTCAACATGGGTTTATGACGGTAAGGTCCATCGTCACCATTCTGGTTGCGATTACGCCATATATATCAGTGAGCATCTGGATAACCGTGGCCAAGTTGATGTCGTGCACACCGATTTGATTTGTGCCTTTGATACAATCAGCCGTTCTATTCTGTTAGTCAAACTTAACGCTTTTGGCTTTCCTTTATGGCACTTAGGAAGTCCTACTTAGAAAACAGAATCGCATATGTTTCCTATAATGGCTATCAATCATGTGACTATGTTATTGCTTTAGGTGTTCCACAGGGGTCAAATTTGGGCCCTCTGCTCTTTTTACTATACATAATTGATCTGTTAACTTCATTAACTCGCCCTGCATTAGCTTATGCCGACGATTTGAAAATATTCATGCTGCTATCACTAATGAAAATAGTGCGAAATTACTTCAGCATAATCTTAACTTAATTTCCAACTGGTGTAATAACGATGGGCTTAAAGTGAACATTGTCAAATGTTTCACGATGACATATACGCGAAGGACTTCTCCATCTATAAATGGTTATAAGGTACACGATGTTCCACCACAGTCTCTGAAGATCATTTCTGATCTGAGAGTTTTATTTGACTCAGAATTAATATTTATTCCGCATATAACTGCAATGTGCAAATCTGCAGCATTAGCGTTGGGATTCATTATACGCACCTGTAAGGAATTCACGGATATCGGTCTAATGAAAATGTTGTATTTTGCATTTGTTGTCTTGAAGCTGGAATATGCAAGTGTTGTGTGGCATCCCATGTATGTAACGCATTGTCAAAACATTGAACGTATACAACGTAGGCTTTTAAAATATATTTCATTTAGAATAACTGGGAATTATCCTGCAAGAGGAGCGAATTTGGATCCATTAATGGTGAGCTTCATATTGCATCATTAACTAGTAGACGCGAGCATCACTCCGTTACCTTTTTACTCAAATTAATTGATTGTTCGCATTTGCTTTCTAAAATAACTTTCAATGTACTGGGGTTGCGAGTAGATCGACAAACACCACCATATCAATACCCATACAAATGTATTAGTCAGAGCGCCTATTACTACAATGGTCGAAATGAAAATAAGCAACGTCCTGATATTTGATGTTTGGAGTACGTTTTTTTTTTAATGCCTTAATGTTATTATTATATATTATTTTTTGTTATACAGGGTGTTTTGAAACATCGTTTAAAGATTTTAAGGGCATGTAGTACGATCGAAAATAAGGTTAAAAGTCATAATAAACATATGTTCACAAATCAACCGTGTACGAGATAACAGCGAGTGTTCCTAGTAGTACATGGATATAACATATCCCAGTAAACAGGTGCATATGAGCTATTGTTTTATGACAGTTTAATTTGACGTTTTGTTCAATTTGTAGCAATTACAATGGTTGCGTATTCGAATGCTGAAATATGGTGTTCATGTACGTTCGTGCTAATGGGAATTCTTTACAAGTACGTCGCTGCTATGCTGAAACGTTTCCTAATCGCTAACTGCCTTCGCATGTAATGTTTCAGATGGTGTTTCAACGACTAAGAAAAACTGGTTCGTTTGAGAAGCGGTCTTTTGATACTGGACGGCAGAGAATAGCATGTACTCCACAGATAGAAGATCGAATTTTGAATATTATTGATGAAAATCCCGAAACTAGTGTTAGAAGAATTTTGACTCAAGTGGGTGTAAGCAGCAATCTTGTTTGGAGAACTCTTCATGAGCAACTCCTATACCCCTACCATATCCAACGGGTACAAGCCCTTACTGCTCCGGATTATCAAGCGAGAAGGGCTTTCTGTGAGTGGTTTTGCGAACAGCTGCTGATCGGCCAGATTTCGCTGATAACATTCTTTTCACTGATGAAGCTGGTTTTACTAAAAATGGAATATTTAATTTCCACAACAATCACGTTTGGTGTGACGAGAATCCTCATGCTACCGGTTGAAGTCAGGCACCAGCAACGTTTCTCTCTAAACATCTGGTTAGGCATGATAGGGGAACGGTTGTTAGGACCGATTGTTTTGCCACAACGCTTAACAGGTCCTGCACACCTCGAGTTCTTGAAAAATACTTTACCTGAACTTTGGAAGATTTACCTATAAATCTAAGACTGAACCTCTGGTTTATGCAAGATGGAGCTCCACCGCACTTTACGCGTGCTGTTAGGGAACATCTTAACAATGAATTTCCTGGGAGATGGATAGGGCGAGCAGGTCCCATTGCTTTGCCTCCAAGGTCTCCCGATCTAAACCCGTTGGACTTTAGTATCTGGGATTATTTGAAAAGTTTAGTGTACGCAACACCGGTAAACGATCTTCCAGAGTTGCGCCAACGAATAGGTAGAACACTGTTGCCAGATAATACGAGAAAAATCCTTGTTTTTTGAAAGAGTGCGCGCTTCCTTTGAAAGCAGATGTAGATCTGTGTCGAAATGGAAGACGTCATTTTGAATATCTTATTTAGTTATAATCTATTTTATGTTAAAATGCAGTAACATCTTAATAAAAACCGCTAAAGTAAACTTATTCTGCAATTGCGATAAAATCGCTGTTATCTCGTAAAGAGTTAATTTGTGGACATATGTTTATTATGGCCTTTAACCTTATTTTCGATCGTACTATATACCCTTAAAATCTTTAAACGATGTTTTTAAAACACTCTGTATATTTTGGTTGGCTAGATTATTTTGTAACTTTACCTTTAGTTAGAATTTATTTTATTTGAATGTTGCTTATTTTATATCTATTGTCCTGTAACTGGATGCGTCTATTGGACAATAAAGAACTTTTATTTACTATGATTTTTATTATTATTATTATTATCATCATTATTATTAATGTTGTTTTTTGAACTTTTTCATTCTTGAATCAATAGTTTGTTAACTTAAAACTTAAACTTACTTTAATTTTAATTGTTAACTTTAAATTTTCTTTATAGCTAGAAACAGGCTGTATATATAATAAACAATTTTGTAATTTATTCCATCCGCTACCACCAAGAACACTAAAACGATTAATTAAATAATAAGGTTTACAATTATTTAAAAACGAAATAATGTTTAAGCGTCATTTAGGTGCTTATGTCATTATTGAATTGTCACATTATCTACTAAACAAGAGTTATGCCAGGGCTTATTAAACGTAGGTGATAAATCAATGTGACAAATGAATGCTCATTATCGTCAACAGCAATTATTACAGATTCATGACGGTGACGTTTATTCATAGGAAAATTTATACTCTGCAGCTAATCTATGGCATAAAAGAATTGTTAAAGGGCTTGAAGTACTTGCAATTTTAACAGTTTAACGAGAAATACTCTTGTAGCAAAAGAAAGTTCGTTTAAGTTCGTCATTAAATCGAAAAAGAATTAGCGCAATCCCCGCCACACGAATTGAATTATTTTTTTCAATAGACGTTTTCGGTTGTACACAGCTGGTTAACCAATGAGTTCGAACCATAACGTGATAAGTAAGAACCGCGTATTAACAACAAGTTATCCGATCGAATGTAAACGGTTATACAGGTTTGGTTATAACTGTTGTAGGTTATAACATTCGGCTTTATATTTTCGAAATACTAACGTTACACTAGCCTTTTTTACGAAATGTATAAGAGAATTACCGAAAAGGAAATATTTGCGTCTTGTATTAGGCTGTTGGACGATATCACACATTCTCCAAACAACAGTTTGAATGTTTTGCCTGTCATTTTAAAAAAATGTGCGTATAAAATTATTCCTTTATACGAAAGAGTAAGACATGAGAGAATACCAGATTATTTCGAAACTTGGGTTAATAGATATCTGGCGTATGATTTTTATATGCATTTTAGAATGCAAGTCGATACATTTCAGTGCTTAGTCCGTCTAGTACACTCAAATTTTACAAGAAAATATATAGGCGGATGCATGGCAGTGCCATTAGAAAAATGTCTCTTGATGAGGCTTTGGTATTTAGCGAAAGGAGAGAAAATTGTATTTATTGCAGATCACTTCAATGTTGCAAATTCAACAGCATGTGTATTAATGAATGAACTATTAGAATGTATTGTAAAACTATCAAGTAAGATAATTATTTGGCCTACGTCAGAGGAAGCTACGTATTTCAGTAGCCAGAAATCGCTAGGTTTCCTGGTAAACTTCAATTTTTTTACTGATTTAGAATACGCACATATTCAGTAACGCAGTTGACGATATTCATTAAAATAATTAATATTAATGGAATGTCACTCATAAAAGATTATTCAATTAATAGTGTAGTTGTAAAAGTTTCCTATATCGCATAAGCCGTATTTTTTTAATTTGCCGCTATTAATACCTTCCTCAAAAAAATCATACATAAAGTTATCATCTGCAAATGAAATTTTATTAAGAATAAATGTAAAAGGACATATCTTTATATTTATCGTGGATTAAATTATCTCTAACGATACTATCAGTTTCTTCATACTCAACATTTATATTATTAATTATAAATTAAGCAACATTTTCAATACTTTTTCTACGACTGATGAAAACTTAGGATTGACACCCGTTGCAAACAGCTGTAAACAGTAAGAAGAGGTTATGTATATTGCTAAAAACGTTTAATACCCAAGTCCCGACTCCGGTTAAAATTGGTTCAACCAGGTTGGAACTGTGACGTCACGAAAAATACAATCGAATACTATTGGTTATAACCGAATGATACCTGGTTAAAACCAATGTACAATCGAAAACGTCTAATGTTTCAAAAATATGCAGGTTTCACTATCAAACATAATATTGAGTTAATTTAGCTTGCACGTATTTTGCCAGTAACGAATTTTATTGAGCGAGAAATTAGCTTTATAATCCCGAAAGTTCTTCGTTAATAATAAATGTATACGCGTACATAACCTCTACCTCGTAATACGAATTGTTTCTACATGTTCCACTTAAAATTTGTATATGTACATATACGAAAAGAGACGCATTGATATCGTGTTTCCATTCCAGCTATTGTCTGCGTGCTGTATACATGCCGGATAATTTCATAACGCTAAATGCACTTTGAGTTTCGACTGGTAATTTAATACGGTGCCGTTCAAAATTTCAACTGAGAAGGCGTCTGTCTAAGGTCGGTAGACAGCGCTCGAAACAACGATATAACTACGTTTCGCCGCGTTATTAAATTTTCCACGACAACATCCTATCTAGAGCAGCCAGTTGAACGTTGCATGGTTACTGGATTCAATTACATTTATATCCGGCCATAATGCCGAATGTAGAAGATGACACCGTAGGTGTTGGGTAAGGAAAATTAAATATACTAATAGGATTTTCGCAGTTCCGTGTCAGCAAACGTTCTTAGTAGTATCGTATGCCAATAAATTATATTTATATTGCCTTGAGCATAAAATAAATAAGACACTGCAAGAGATCATTGTGGCATAGAATAGAGTGGTGATTTGTTTAATGAATAGGCAAATCTAGTTAAAAGGAAGTATACGTTATAAATAGAGCAAGTAAACTGCTAGATAAAGCAAAATTAATTTTGGGAAAGTTAAGGTCAATCAAATTTTCTTTGTTAACTAATATTAACGCAAATACTATTTTTAAACAAACAAGGATAAAAATAAGTTAAGCAAAAAAAAAAAAACCAAAAGTCAGTAATAATATTTTGTTTCCTAGCAGAAAAACCAATTACAAGACAAAAATAAATTCACACAAATTCCCATGTATATACATGTAAAAAATAAAAAAAATAGTAGGTGAGAAAAGATTGATTCCTTACATTTAAGGATAACTCGAGTACGATTTCGTGTAACTCCGAAACTATTTGCTAAACTTGCATTGTAGAGAGCAAACAACCAACCAACAAAGCTTGGAAGTATTTCTTAACTTCTGCTATCGAGCAAAATAAAAAAAAAATACTTAGATGTACAAAATAGCCTTCGTGGAAAATAAATGTAAAGTAAATGTAGCGAATCGCGTTTGAATTGTATAAATGTAAATAAAAACTGATTACTATCTCCTTTAGCGTTCTTTAGAATAGATGAAATTACATTTATTTACTGTTGGTGTGTACATACAAGAAACTTTTCTGGAAAAAAGGAACAAAAAAAAATTAGAAAATCGAGCAGTTGATTCTGAAAATATTGCGGAGGAACAAGAACTATCAAAAAACGGTATCCTGCTGATGTTGCTTACAACTGCTAATTTAGCGCAGTATTATGGATTTCAGCTTATAAATATCTATTCTAATGGTTCAATTTTTTGGTGTATGCAGTAAAAATAATAAGAAATCGAAAGCTATAGACCTACATAAAACCCTAAAGGAATGGAAATGATTTCCAACAGTTCACCTTGGCGAAATAAATCACCCTTCATACGAATTTTTGGTTTTCGATAAGAACTCGTGTAGTACAAATCCTTGAAAAAAGTTGGACTGCTCATCTCTAGTGCAATCTCAAACTGCAAACTACTAAGTTATGAATTGCAGTCGTGTTATAATACCTTGGGTTTTGCTAAAGAGAGTCTCATACTTATTGAAATAATAGTGAATCGTATATTTCATACACTGTTGCGTTGTTCTGCTACATCTAACATTCGTATTTTGAACTCATTAATTATTATTTCTTCTCCTCGGAATAGATTTGTAAATGGTGGAATTAAATACGATTTTACAACATATCCTGACACCCTATGGTGATCGAATCTTTAAAAACACAATCATCAAACATTTGTTTAACTTTGATAAAAATAGTCTGATCTTGGTTCCTCCTGCGTTATCACCACTAAGAGACTCGATTTCAGTTAGAGTACAATATATAAACTATTGCTCCAATATATTTAATTGAGCATTTACTATATGTACACTTCTCACTGGAAAAAATCGGGACACCAGCAACTCAGAATTTTAAAATTTCTTGATTGTAAATGTAGCTTTTGGAAGACGTATTCACTTATCATAGCCATAAATCACTTAATTATGTATATTACTGCGATCAAAGGTAACGACTAGAAATTTAAACAGAAAAATAAATATACACAGAGAAAAAGGTTTATGTATAGAATAAACAAACCGGAGTTTCGGTGGCGGCGTTTCCTTTAGAAATATCAATGAAAAAAAATACATAACAACAAAAGGAACTCTTGAATAGACGGCTTCATTTAGAAATATATATGTATTTAACTTGTTTGATGTTATGTAGAGATAATTCTTTTTAAGAAAACACGTGGTGATGGGATTTGATTATTATATTAAAATTATGTTACTCGTTAGTGCTGCTTTGATATTAGTTATTTACTTGGACTCGCGAGTATTACTTTAGCAATAGATAATATGTCAGTCAGCCTCCTCAGTCTTGGGGATAATGTGATTTTCACAGATTTATTAACTACTATTGACACTATTATTGATGTATTAATTACTATTGTTGTTTAATATTCTTAAATATTGCATTACTATAAAGTTTTCTTCTATCTATAAAAAATAACCAAAACCAGGTTTAAGATTATTTATAAAATTCTTAAATAAAGCAATTAAATTTGCAAAGAAATTATTTATTTTATGAACCCTCCGCTTATCATATTTTCAGGAAATCTTAGCTATCGCCTGTGTAATCTGACGTCGTTGATCTATTTTTTTGAAATATGGCCAGCACTGGGTCTCTTTACAAACTGTCTTTCTGTAGCACAGGTTTATTAACAATTATTTAAATATTATTGGATTTATAATACATAACAAACATTGTAAGAAAGCATATTGTTCGTCAATCTCAGTTAGTGCTAAAATATTTATTGTTGAATTTGATACATTTAATACTTTTTCGTTGCTACTGCCCGAAGCTGTGTTACAGACCTAAAGTGTTACCTATATTTCAATAAAATA
The DNA here is from genome assembly GCA_004143645.1 of Protaetia brevitarsis. NCBI lineage: Eukaryota > Metazoa > Arthropoda > Insecta > Coleoptera > Scarabaeidae > Protaetia > Protaetia brevitarsis. Next base: position 54,182 of record RXPK01003210.1, read on the forward strand.
GAACGACATTGGCGATAGTTAAGATATATTTCTTGAAAATACAATAAGCGAAGGGTTAATAAAATAAACAATTTCTTTGCGAAATTAATTGCTTTAAAAATTTTGTAAATAATCTTAAACTGTTTTTGGTAATTTTTTAATACATAGAAAAATATTTTGTAGTAATACAATATTTAAGAATACTAAACAACAACAATAATGAATACATCAATAATAGTGTAATTAACCGATGTGTTTTCATTGTTCAAAAACTCAGGAGGCTGAATGACATATTGTCAATTGCTAAAGTATTAGTTCCGGGCATAAATCAAACTAAGCAACTAATATCATTGTAATAAGTAATATAATTTTAAAATCCATGGCCATATTTCCTTAAAAAAAGAATTATCTCTACCTAACATCAAACAAGTTAAATACATACATGTGTATTTCTAAATGGTGCTGTCTACTCAAGAGGCCTTTTATTTGTTATGTATTTTTTTGCATTACTATTTCCGTATTCGGTATTTCTAAGGAAACATCGCCACCGAAATTCCAATGTGTTTATTTGATGTATAAACCTTTTTCTCTAATATATATTTATATTTCTGTTTAAATTTTTAGTCTTTACCTTTGATCGCAATAATATACACAAAAAAGTGATTTATGGCTTTGATAAGTGCATATATCATAAATAAATAAAAATAAATAAATTATTATTATTATATCATCTGAAAGCTGCATTAACACCCAAGAAATTTTAAAATTCACGATTGTTAGTGTCCCGATTTTTCCTATGAGAAGTGTACGTTTGTATATTGAATTTGCACGAAAAGTGATCTTCGACTAGGAATAGCTTCAGTAGACTAGATCGGGGACGGGGTGGCCATAGAGACCAGTTTCACCGCGAATTCTTCAGATACATTGTGATCCCCTGTATTATAGAACTCGTTCCTTAACTTTGCCTTCTTAATTAGACCTACCATCTTTAAGAGTAGCTATTTTATGCAGCTATTAGCTCTAGGGTTTCCTACGACCAATACTAGGAACCTTGTCCTCGCCAGGCTATTGCATTGGCACAGCACATTGGCTGATGTTTCTTCCTCCTCTTAACAGAATTTGTAAATGGCGTCTTGCGCCAGGCCTATGTTATACATATATCTATATAGCGCATGGTGACTAGTCAAAAGACCTATGACTTTTGATGGTCTGCCTGTCTTTACTCAATAGGTCTTTGATAACTGTGGGCCTCTGTTCTTTTAGGAATCCTTTAGTCTTTCCTCGTCCTGGTGATTTTTTTATTATTTTTTTTAGTTAAAATAAAAATATCATCTCTATTACCCCCCCTTATAAACTCAAGTTGTATACGCGCCTGATTGGGTCCCGGTCGATAAATAATTAAACAATAATGGTTGGAGCTTACGATTACAAAGATTTTGGAGGCAGTTTACCCATTTATGAGACCAATTAAGTCCGACTTTTTTCCTACTACCTGTAGGGAGGCAATTTACCAACACCTCTTTAAATACTTAGGGGTAACGATTACAAATAAAAATGAAGAGGCAATGCAATAGGATCGATGAAGAAAATGTTAAAGTTAGACGAAGTTTCCAGAGCAGCAAAAGTCAGAATATATAGAACCGTAATAAGACCTATGGTAGTGTACGGGTGTGAAGCGTGGGCATTGTCAAAAAAGAACAAAACGAGAATAGAATTATGGGAGAAAAAAATATTAAGGAGTATATTTGGGGGAACGAAGACGGTAGAAGGGGCTGGAGAAGAAAAATCGATCGTGAAATAAGGGACCTGTATGGGCACAGTATACAGTTCAACATGTTGAAACACTGAGGTTGAGATGGCTAAAAATATTTAAGTAAGATGCCAGAAGGCAGATTCCAGAAGAATAATGAAGGAAGAAGAAAAGGCAGGAACAAGGAATGGGCAGGTCGAAGAAGAAATGGCTAGATGCTGTGACAGCAGATTTAAGAACCTTAGGGATATTGGACTAGCAAAATGAGTCACACAACAGAACTCAATGGAGGAAAATTGTGAAGAAAATTGAGGAAGCAGAATGATAAAATAGTCTAAGTCATGGGCCCTTAAGGGCTCATAGAATTAATACACATTTTTAGATTCTGAATTTCTGAAATATAAAATTATTCCAAGTATAGTTATTTCCTGGTTTATACCACGGTACAAATAATACGTTATGTTTACGCGCATATAGAAGTTACGTCACATAGGAGCATAAATGGCGCCACATATATAATTATTATTATATTGAAATCGATTTCGACTGTGAGGGTTTTGTTAATGCGAAAGGTAAGTTTAGAAAATCCGGACGGGTTACGGAACATATTTCAAAAGCGTTAAGGTGTTTCACGATTAAATTTTCTAGAAAAACTACGAAAACTTTGTAAACACGCACGAAATTCGCTACAATTGTAGAAATAAACACGAGCGCTACTAGATGGCGACAAGATAGATAAAGTAAATTTCAACTCAAAACGGGCTTTTTTAAAGCAAAGCTGCATTTGAATTACATTAATTGGTAGTTGTGAATAATTTGGATTTTAACATTTTGCTGTTTACCATACATGTATTTTATTATTTTCGATACGCTCCTTAATGACGTCATCTGACCGGCCTTGACGAATTTGAGATTCAAAACGAGCATACCGTATTATTTGTACCGTGGTTTATACTACAGTTATAATAACAGCCCTAGGTAATAATAAAACTGAAGGGATTAAAAAATAAGTAAGCGACTAAAAAATAAATAAATATTATTACCCTGAAAAGATTTTGGTGAAAATAGATTTATATTGCTATATACCCCAATTCAAATTTAATTCATTTTCCGTATTTTATCACATGTAAGACAAAATTTTCATGTGTGCCAATAATCCATATAAAATTACAGTTACTTCATTTCCGCTTTCAACATTTTATGTTCTTATAACAGTTTGATTGCGGTTGCGATATATTTTCGTTGATCAATCAAATATACACCACACCCCAGTAAACAAGTTTTATTAATAACACTTCTATATCGGTATCGCCTTTCAGAGAGTATCGTTTACACCTTGTTTATTGTTTTTACGAGGCGTAAAAGAATAAATAACAGGCGGCTCGTCCGCCGAAGTGCCATAGGAAGAAGTTGAACGGCAATAAAGAAGGAGGAGATCGCCGTCGTTCGTCAGCTGTTCGCTCTTCCGTGGACGACGGTCCGTTTAGAGGGCAGATCGTTTATTTGAAGTACACCACTGACACGGCGGCCCCCTTGTATTTTACGACGGTACGTACGCTGAATATGAAGCCGTAAAAATATGCTGATTTCGCAATTTGTCCTCGACGGTGTATCCTGGGCTTTTATAGTTATTCGCTCTCGGGAAAAATGATATATCGCCGGCTGCCCGGATACGATTTATGCCCGGCTCGTGTGGGACGTCACGTGCTACCCCTCTAATAAAATACACATACCGATTTACAAGTCCCGCGACGTCGCAAGAATATCATCTATTGTTGAATTCAATGCTGCGAAAGTAGTTTCACGGGTGGAAAAGCTCCGGACGAGATCGATTCCACCAGAAGTTTCCAGAGGTGCACAAAAAAACTAATAGGTTTTATTTGTTCAAATGAAAGCTAATCGTTTGCTTACAGAATTACTTTTTAATACGCGTATTCCTGTTTGTACAATTTGTTATTATTTTTATGGATATGTCCAAAAAAAAAAAAATAATGATAATATACACTAAGAAAAATGGGCTAAGTAAAGTGTTTACTTGATAGAAAATTATTTACAATAGATAAAGTTTTACTTGAAACTATTCTCGTTAATCAATACCTGCAACTAAACCCAGTTTCCTGAATGCAAGTTGTTACTGTAAATAATGCTTTTATTAACGGCTATTACACATTTGTGGTAAGTAACGTATTACTTATGACTACTGGTACTGTATCTAACTACAGCACATGCTTAGTAGAAGTAACAACAATGCTGATCGTTATTAAACTCATGTATTTTCTTAAATAGGTAACAACTTGCCACAACTATGATTATTTGAGTTTTGCTGCCATCCCGTGATTGTTTTACTATTCCCGATTGGCTAGTGCGGCGGAGTAATGAAATAGTCTCCGAGACGGTTATGCGTGCAGGCGAAAAAGGGTGTGCAAGGAAGACGGCTGTTGTAAGCCAGTTGGAACGCAAATATATTAAAAATACCGGGTGGGTTAACTCAAGGCCCCATCCGTACAAAGAATCCCACACTGAGAAAAATGGTCCAAATGAACAATATATTTAGCATTTTGTATTAATGGCAACTATAGTTTTTAATAAGTACGATTAAATAGTTATTCGTTTTTAATCCGCCATGCATTAAAAGTGATTAAAGTAAGTTTTCTAAGACTGTGATATAGTCTCAAGTACTAAAATATATTAGCAGGCATTAGCCTTTTCATACTCAAATCACAAAATATATCTACAACTAATAAACACAGTTATTTGGCATACTATTGTAGTGTAAATAATAACATTAATAGGCACAAATGAAAACTAATTGAAGAATAATGGTCAGTGAGTTAGGGCAACTACTAAAATTTTGTATCGTTAGTGTTCGGGTACAATCGATTGGAACCGACAGCACTTCTAGGGAATGTTGGTTTATTGGTTATGTTGTGCTTGTTCCGGATTCGCATAAGTACATTAAATATTCATACGTATTTATTTGTCTTAGAAAGGTGTTGCTAATTCGTCGAAGTGACAAAGTGAAACAATTAACCTCCAGTGATAGTGTATGGATTGCGTTGCAGTTATCTTTTACGCTAAGTTGTAAGTTATCGTAAGTTATATTTTTATAAAATATAACTTACGATACTTTTAGAGTATTTAATGCTTTTCTAACATTTTTAGAATATAGTAATATGTTTTGCATGTATAAATGTATATACCTAAAAACAATGAAGTATGTTATTGTTTAATGTAGCAGTTTTATATTAATTTTACACGCCTCAATAATTTTAGTACCTAAATATAAAAAATTACAACACGATCGCCGCTGATAAAATATTAGTCCTTTTGAGGTGAATAAAACAAATATTATTCATCTTATTCTAAACTGTTTACAGTGTATTCTGCGTAATAATTAACTAGCTTTTATTCTTGTATCTGGTCTGAAGAGGACCAATACTTCATGAAAATCATTGAAGCCCGGCAAAATCAGTTACAATAACTATACAAATAAATAATTTATTTGTAGTACGTGTTATTCTACCATACATGTCATAGTTTAGTTATGATAAGTAAATACAGTTAAGTAACAGTAGTAAGACAAAACATTCACTGTAAGTAATATGGATATTTACACCACACACAGTAACTAATACCAGCAAAACTAATATTAACTCCAAATAATGCAAAACATTTGGAATAAATGATGTTTTTCATTTCCCAGGAAAACTAATGTTATTTAGGGCCACTCATCATTGTTAGAAACATGACTTTACTTGCTGCAAACAGTTTGGTCATTTGTCACATATACAAATGAATTTTTTAGTTGCCAATACTGAATTTTCACTTACGGTTAGTAAAATTTTTTCTCAGTGTGCGGTTGAATAAATAATGGAAAGTTTGTGGAACTTTTTTTTTGTACTTTAGTCAGTTATTCAAACAGAGTACACGGTAAGCTACTTAATAAATATTTACTGAACTTCCTCGTTTCCTACACCACCTGTAGTTGAACAACAAATTTAAGGTAAGTACCTATATTGTATATTTATAGCAAACCATTACCTTCTATATATTAGATATTTAGTGAATGTGCATTAATGATACTCTTTCCTTATCACGAGTAATCTAAATAGCTTGTATTAATTATGAAGGTGTGGTAGCTATTATAGAATAGTTCACTCACAGCAATACACCTACTACTTGACAAGGGCAAATCTTTGCTTACTGCAACTACATATATTCTTTGGGCTTAACTACTCATAAGTAACTTCATAAGTTACCGGTATGAAGCAGACCGTGAGTAACTTAGATTGCTTGTTGTTAGTATCAGTGTTTAGGATCTCGTTTTTACTAGCGCTAAGTAATCTGTGCTTTTGTCTCTTATTCAGCTGTACTTTTTACTTACGATAATTGTATTTTTATTTATGATTATAATATTTTTTTTTCTCAGTGTAATAATAATATTAACTTTATTGTAGCTTAGGAGAGAATACAATAAAGAAACATTTATAAAATATTTATTGCTATAATCTCAAGGCGAAGTTCAGTAAAACTGCTCTTGCACTTACCGTATTGTAAATAAAGGTTTAAAGTAAGTAAATGCCTAAAATTTAAATATTTAGTGAGAGGATAGAAACAGAAAATAATGAACATTTGAATTTATGTATTTAGAAATGATGGGTTATTTTACTAAAGAAGTGCTAATTAATACATAATAACTACATGCCTTAACAACTTAGTCTTATGGCAGAGGAATGGAAAACATTTGGACAAAAGAGTTTGGTGGTACTGTGTTAAATATCGTTACTTTATCCTGGCGTCCATAATAATAATAATAATAGTATCTTTATTATCCAACAGTGTCTACACACCACTTACAGGATACATCTATATAAACATTTAATAATATTATACAGTGCCATAAAAATGAAAAATAAAATGAATAAATGAATTAAAAGATCGCATTCGGATAAATAATATTTATATTTTGAGCCATATGTGTTAATGGGGCCTTCCTCAGGGTGTTGGTATTATATCTCTGGACACGCAGAATTTCAGTGTGGCGAGTGTTGTAGTTGGGTACTACAAAATGTATCTGCGATAGCAAGCCGGGTGCATCAATTTTGTGTCGCAGTAATCTTAATAAAAACAAAGCACTATATCTTTCTCTCCTTTGTTGTAAGGATACGAAACCATGTTGTTGAAGAAGGTCGTTGTAATTTGTGCCTCTATTCGGGTAAGTACCATCTATTTTGTATGAAAGATATTTCAAAAAGCGTTTTTGCATGCGTTCCAGTGTTAAGTTAATCCGATATACACTTATATCGGATACCACAACAGTATCTATTCCAATTTGGTTCTTACAAGCGAGCAGTATAATGCTTTTAAAGTTTGAAGATTTTGGAAATTGCGGGAAGATCTAATTAAGAATCCCAAGCTCCTTAATGCCGAACTGCAAACTGAGTTAATGTGTTCAGAAAATGATAAATTACTATCAAAGAGAACCCCAAGGTCTCTGAATTTTGACTGTCTTGTGATAGAAACGTGATTTATGTTGTATTGGTAAATGATGGGGGTTAAACAACTTTGTATACGATACAACTGCGCATTTATCTACATTAATCCCCAGACCATTGCTCAGATACCAGCGATGAATCTTAGTAATATCTGATTGTAGGGCGATGCAGTCGGCATTAGTAACAACTTCTCTATATATTTTTAAGTCGTCGGCATACGCCAAAACTTCGCAGTCTAGTGACGTTATCAAGTCATTTATAAATATATTAAAAAGAAGTGGTCCAAGATTAGAGCCCTGTCCTACACCGGAGCAAACTCTGAAGCTGTTCGATGTAAATCCATTATATGCGACGTAGTTGAGTCTGTTCGTCAAATACGATGTTAATAGTTTTACAAGATTGTGAGACAAACTGAAAGAGTCAAGTTTCTGAATTAAGAGTGAGTGATCTATTACGTCAAATGCCTTTGACAGGTCTGTATAAATCACATCAACTTGGCTTCTATTATCTAATTTTTCGCTTATGTACTGCGTGATGTGTACTAAATTGGTCTCCGTCGATCTGCCCACCATAAAACCATGTTGGTTATCAGAAATAAGGGATTTAACATTTCTAAAGATATGTGTCTATAAAAGATGTTCATATATTTTTGCAAAGTTACACAGTATGCATATTGGTCGGTAATTAACAATATTCGAGGTATCACCCTTCTTAAATACGGGAATAATCCTTCCAAGCTCCCAAATGTCCGGAAAAGTAGCGGTTTTTAAAGATAAATTGAATAATTGTGTAAGTGGTTGAACAAAGTGTGAAGAGCATTTCCGTATAATATAGCTTGGAATATTATCATGGCCTGACGTTGTTTTAGGTTTTAAATGTCTAATACTATTTAAAGCTTCTCTCTCTAATAATAACAATAAATTTATTTAGAAAGCAGAATGACAATAAATCAGATAGCCCGGAACAAAGTCAAAAGAAAAAAAACAATAACCATATATCATTACAAATTAAATTTAATCACTATTTCAATAATTAAGAAAGTCAGTAATCGAATAGCAACTAATACTAAACAGATGCCGGTTTAGATACCTCTTAAATGAGGTACAAATCGTAAAAGGTAAATAAAGGTTTTACTTTTGCGGTTATGATCCTTTCAAATATCAAATTAGTCTATATGATTACAACAGTAATGATGGAACGTCAGTTCGAGTTTGAATTTAGAAATGCCATTGCAGAGGAATCGTTTCGTTGATTTGATTTATTTTGACCTTTAATCTAGTGTTTATCTTTTGTACATTATTTGGGATTTAGATCGTATATATGTTCGTTTGAAATTAATTTTTTGAGGCGCCCGTTTTGTTGTCTAACGTGACAACTTTTCAAGTAATGCAACTCCAAATATTATGTTTAACCAAAGATACTTATTAATAGTTATTTGTTTATTTAACCTTTGCCTTTATTTTACCAGAATGAGAAATGAAAATGCGAGTTGAAGTTAACTTTAATGAATTACATTATTCTGTTATGAATTAAAACCACAAGAAGTGAATTTTTAAACTTCAAAGTAGCAATATCAATTATAAGCTCTTGTGTCTGAAATACAATAGTTTTTTAATACCATAATCGACATGGTTCATAAAAGTATTCTCAGATTCAACGGCTTCACTCGTTTATTGTTTGGAGTAAACTAGTAAGAACTTTATTTTTGCTTCGAAATCGGCAACGCAAGTTTTTGCAATTTATAAGGGTGCGGTAGCGTATCGTACCGTCAGTGGTTGAAATACCCGGAAAGGGATTTAGTAATGGAACTAATGCTTTAGAGGCTTTTTTCAATGCCCGCTGCACCGTCGTATTTCCTTTCATTTCTTTTACTTTTATTCGGGGCTTCATTAAAACTGCTAGGATCTCGAACATAATTTTAAGTAAAGTGCATTTTTTTTTGTGTGTAATAATCTCAGGTATTGAATTCTTCTACAACTATAAGTGTGAGGTATCATTAGTCGTGGTTCGTATCTAGATTATTATTTCAATTATGTGATTGAAGTTTCCCGTCTAATTTATATTTTAGTTTACAATTAATTGTACTTTGCAGTGTATGTGATTTATATAGCCTCCCGTGCTTAAGAGAGATTTAAAAAATGAAATATAGAGACGATTATAGAGAGATATAATAAAAATATAGTATCCATCAAATTAAATCATTTGAACATCAGAATTAAAGTTTCAATATATTACGAGAAAATGTGTTAAATCGACACAAAATTGAGTTGTTTATAAACAATAATAAATAGAATTAATACAACCCACAAACTATTAATTTAACACACAATATCTTTCGATTGCCTGAGCTTTGCAATTAACAGAATCTACACATTTCAATACATAAGTGGCGGGTGTTAAGTAACTAATTTTGTTGGAAATCATGTTAGCAACTATCTTGATAACGTAATCCAAATATGTATGTTATAATTCCCCTTTGTAGTACCTACTAAAATTCTTTGAGCTGCAAGGTCGCTGCCTCACTGAAAAATGTTATATGTCGTCTTTGCCATGAAGTTGCTATGATAAAATATTAGGTCAATGGTAGCGTTTGCAATAACTCCAAATCATATGTAGGTTTCTATAGAGGATAGTGTCGATTCTTTTTAATATTTGAAATTATAGAAATCGGACGATATGTCTGACTTCTCCATTTTTCCAAAGTGGACAAATTCCTACAGCTTTCCAACTAGAAGGATATTTGCAGGCTTTTAACTACACGTTAAAGACGGTTCTCAGTGATTGGCCTGAAACACTAGCACTGCCCTTTAGCTGAAAGTTTGAAACCTGATTTAGTGATTTATAGACACATGTGAGACACAATGCGTATGTTTGGCAACTACAGTTCTTAAGTCTTAAACTATGCAGCTGTATAATACCGGGTAACCTTTTAGCTTTTTGCGTGAGCTAACGAAGGATCAAAAATGTCCTTCCAACTTGACTGATAAACACGGTACGCTTGTTGAATTTGTGATTTAACAGTTGAACACATTCGTCTAAAATTTTCTGCCTTATTGCGTGATCTTATGCAGTCTTTTAACATAATTTCAATAGAAATCTAATTTGCATACATTCTTTTGGATATTAGAGTTTGTTGGAGACTAAAAATTAATTTTAAAGTTTGTAAAAGTAATTTGTAAGGTTTGAGTGAAATGTTAGATTCATCTTTGGTGTTAATGTTATCTTGAATTTTATATATATGGTTAAGTTTTCTAAAAGGATTTTTTTATTATTATTTTCATGAAATAAAATTTTGAAATTATCAAAATTAACCTGGTGTTTTAATTGGTGTATGTGATTAGCCAATGCGCATTCTTTTGGGTTTAATTTTGCTATCGCTTCTGTGCTGCGTGCTCCTCTCCCGCCATCTCTGTGTCGTTTGACCAATATAACATAAAAATTGTTTACTGTAATTGCAGAAGTGAACGCTATTTTAAAATTAAAAGTTTTAAAAATGTTTTTAATATTATTAGATAAATTGGGTATGTAAATTATCGATTTATATTTGATGTCAGCATTCTCATCTGTACCATTAACTTGGGACAGGAGTGACACAGGGACACCACTCGTACGACTGGCAGTCGAAAAAAGTAGTCTCTTGACTAAATGTACAGAGTACCGATTACTAATTAAAATATCCTTTAAGGTCAACAAATCGCGTCGCCTGTGGGTATGGTGACTTATTTTATAAATTCTATGTTTAAGGGCTGTAATTAAATTGTAGTTAGTGGGACAGTTGGACTGGTAATGTAATAGTCTATTGGAGTTTGCCGCTACCCAATTTTCATTGTACTTCTTATCTAGGTTGAATTTTTGAACCATACCATCACATGGCACCCGCTTGAGGTTACTTTAACAGTAATAGACAAAGCCGGATAAAATAATTTATCCTCTTTCGCCATGAACAACGTGTTATCTAAAAGCTACTCTGAGAATTTAAGATAGGGGCATAATTTAGGAAAAGTAATATCATGCTCACAGAACCATAGTTTGTCATAAGCATCATCAGCACCTGTCATATGCGGTGATATTTTACTAGAAGTAAATTGAAATCATACAAGAAACAAATTAACTTGAAAAACCTAATCCTTGTATGATAATTGAAGACACGAGTGGATGAAGGTGTTATGTTACAAAATCAAACTTTTTCAGAAATTAAGTTTCTTTATGTAGTTTTTCTCAAAAGTAGTGTAACATAACCCATTCATACATCCACAAGACTCGAATGTTCTCGAATTTCTGGAATTTTCGATGGTGCTATATGAAAAATGAGTACATAACAGTTTCATTCATGCAAAAAACACAGTTTTTAAAATGCGACATAGCACCTTCATCCACTCGTATCTTCAATTACCAGTATTATTTCAAAAAGAATATTAAAGGTACAAATGCAATTATGATGTAAAAGTTTTAAAACATATTTACTAATATCGTACAATATTTTTTCGATTTATATTTTGACGAACTGTATGAATATCTGATAGCAGCTTTTAATACCATACGTGGCTAAAAAACAGAACAAAATATAACCATTTCACTGTATGTATCAAATCAAATTTTCTGTATAGTAATTTAATAACAGTTAAAAAAATGTCAGAGATTTTATAACTCGTGGATAATCCACTATGGCAGATTTTAAATACTGAAACTGGAAATTTCCATATTTTGATTGGTTCGGCCGCGTCCTCGGCTTTAGAAGAGAAAAAAAAATGAGAGTTCGCGGTTGTCTTCTGCATGTAATAATACAACAACAAAATCGCCGAACGTCCTTCGTCCTAATTTCTTTCAATTTACCGCCGCAAAGAATGGAAGGGGATGCCGCGGATGAAAGAGAAAATAAAGATCCACACAGAGTCCTACATACATACATTTCCATGAAATTAAAAAGTAAATAAAAATCTGCATTAATTATGACCGATTTGCATATCCTTTTCATTAGCGAGATATCGTCGGGAAACTTTTCAGATGTTCAGCGGAGACGAAACTGGTTCCACCTGGTGTTCTTCGATATCGAAGGAGAGGAGACGTCTCTAAAAGAGAGAGAGAGAGAGGCATGGTGCTGCGGGATCGGAGCGAGAGAAGAAAGCTTTTTCCAAATTACGAATGGCCGGTGTGCCGCCGTTGCCCGTACTTCAGAATTGCAATTCATCCCCCACAAGGCCCCGGCTGTCAGACATCCCACCTACCTATCTGCTTTTACCTCTCTCATCTCCTCCATTCCCGTTTCCCGTAATTCCAACATAAATTCAATTAATTCCGAGTGCGGAATTCAGAATCTTAATTAATGCATTAAAACTTGTAGTTTCCGTTTGCCCTAACAATATCTCAGTTCTCGCGTCCGATTGGTCGATAGTTGTCCTAGCGATCTCCTCGATCGACTACTCGACTTTATTTTTGGTTTTTTGCTTCGGTTCGGCGGAGATATGGCCGACTGGGGAAGCATCGATCTATCTGATACTCGGAGTGGTGAAGAACCGAGGGCCGGAAGTTTGGAAGTCTTCGAACGAAACGGTGGAGTTGATGCGGGAATATATTAAAAGGGGCTGCGAGTTATGTGGTAATGCAAGGATGACTTTGGAATCTAAAGAGGATTTGCTGTGGGATCTAGATCGTGCCAAAGGTGTGAAAACTGGAAACTTGAAGTGTATTAGGGTATATATTTTATAATACTGAACTAACTCAACTTTCAGGTTTCGCTTTGCAGTTATACTTAAGTATATTGTTTAGTATTCAGTGAGTTAAATTTATGTGAATGACTTTTTTTCCACATTGCGCGTTTTCCTTCGAGTTTGTTTCCTTTGTCGAAATAATATTCGTTTTGGCTACTAAATGAATATATTAACCATATTGACAGCTCAGGCATAATCTTTTGTTTATTAAGGAATACTATAGTGAAAATAGAAGTTGAAAGAGAATAACAGCACTTATTTTCAGTGGACAACAGTACACCAGGCATATAAACTCATAATGTTAATTGTAAGCCGTATTTGAAAGCAAGACGTATTATCGACAGCCCCAGGTCTAGATCTTGGTCAATAACGTTTTTATTGCTACGAAATTATTATTATTATTATTTTAAGTAGTTTTAACTTAAGTTAAGATATACAAACTGACTGATTTATGTCTACTCAGCAAAGTCGCCACATAAAAAAGTGGGATAGGAGTGGAGGTAAATCAGGACGGTAGTAGACGAGTCGAGTTAAGAATATGGAGTTGTTTTTCAAAAGAAAAGTTCAGTTTTTCATTCTATTCAAACGTATAGTGTCACAGTAGGGTTGATCCAGGTAGGTACTCTCTATATTTGTATATTAGTAATTATTTAATTAACTAGAAACGAGCTACCCCCAGTTATGGAGTTTCTATGCTACTGCGTTGTCCAACGTCTTACCGATGCGGTGTGTAATGGAAGGAGGTAGTGAGTTATTTAGATGATATAATAGTAATGAGTGAAACATTGGAAGTGCATATTTTAAGCTTACGAAAAGTTTTTGATAGAATGAGGAAAGCAGGGTTGACTTTGCAACCTGCAAAATGTCATTTTGGTTTAGAAAATGCCACCATTTTAGAGTTTAAAATTTCTATGGCGGGAATTTTACCAAATTCAGTAAAAATTAAACCTTTATAGAAATTTCCATAACCTAAAAAACCGAAAGATATTCAAAAATTCTTGGGTCTCTGTAATTATTATAGACGTTTCATTTATAACTTCGCAAGTATCGCAATGTCGCTTTATGATTTTCTTAAGAAATAACGTTAAATTGAAATTGAACGAAATTGAGAAACAATCATTTCAAAATTTAACTTACTGTTTAACCAACCAATTGGTTCATTTCAATCCTCATCTAGAAAGGAAATTACACATTGATGCTAGTGGTTACGGAATAGGCGCTGTATTATTGCAAGCTCTGAACAATTTCATCCCAGTTCAATTGTTTCGCGCATTCTTGCCCAAAACGAGAGGAAATAGTCCATAACAGAATTAGAATGTCTAAGTGCAGTTTGGGCGATCCAAATGTAACTTTCTAAAAGATATAAGATTTGAAGGCCAGCTGTGAAACAGTAAGAATATGGGACGCAATAGACCTTTTACCTCTCAGTGCAATATCACCCTCCATAAATACATACATACATCTAAATTATCGCAATTCTGTTAAAAATCTTCCTAACTGTCAATTTACCTAATACTATGAAACTGCAAATAGTACTAGTGGAACTGCAATATCATCGTCCTGAGAATGCCAACCGCAGTGGTTGGCGAAACGTCGACATCTATGAAAACTAGATTACAACATACCAGCCCGGAAACATGTATATCCAGTGAAGATTCTGACACCAGCCATGAAAATCTACACCCAGCTCGTGCTTATTTTTAGTTTTGTTTAAAAAAAAATGAAAAATGCTGTAAAAAGTGTACTAGTTTTGCGTTGTAGTAGCTGTAGACAAACAAAGACCGTAATATTCGCAATTTCTTAGTGTTATGTTGCCATTTGGGGAGATTTTTCACCAAGTCGCGGCTTTTTGTGTTTAAAAGTAAAAAATAAATATTTTGCTAACTGTGGAGGCAGGAACTAACAAATCATTGCCATATCAAATGTGCAAATATATACAAGGTTTTATTTAAAATGCCAGATCTTACTTTATTTCCGGTGAAACCACAAATTATAAAATATGGAAATACATGTTAAATAATTGAGAGCATTCACTATATTTATGATTTTATTAAAATGTATAAACAAAAAAAACTATGGATCGAGTCTGCTTTCGGAATAAATTGATGAACTTTAAACACGATAAAATACAAATTAATTTTACCTAATTGAAGTTTAGTTACCTGTTTTTGTTTTTATTCGAAATTTGAATGACAAAGATACTCACAACTGCAGCACTGACGGCACTATACACTTTAAAACACAACAAATTTCATTAAACTGGATGCACGTTTCGCTAGCAAAGCTGTCATCATTACCAGCACCACTGAACTAGCTAGCATTGAACTATCGGTTATGTGATACAATGATGACAGCTTTGCTATCAAAACCTGCGTCCAGTGTAGTGAAATGTGAGTGATAAAAATGCTCACTTGAACTGTTCCTTTGCACTTATTTGCTAAATAAATTAGATCTCGATATTTTTAAAAGTATAAACTAAAGTAAAATTAAACGTTTAGCTATTTGGCGAATTATAAATAGTTATTCGCAGGTTACGGCGTCGACATTCGACTGCTTATTTTGCGATACAAAGTGCTGTGTGGGGTGTAATAATTAACAGCTTCCTACAAACGTAATTCTATATTTTATTTGTGTTAGGGTGGTTGTGTTTTCTGTACCTATTTATTATGCAGGACTCTTTCCTATGTGTAGTTGTAAAAAAAAAAGAAAAAATAAAGCATTGGTGACTGTCCAGCTATACTAGTTATAATTAGTTATCAATTAAGATACATAAAATAGTGTAGCAAGGGTAAAACTTTATTCTACAGTAAGTTGTCAAAATGACTACGTCGTTTCCAGTCTTATTTGACCTTGAAACGAACACAGATTTCTTTTAATAAATTATAACAATATTACATCGGATATGGTACCTATAATGTATTTTGGTTCAAAAGGTTATGTAGTTGTACGTTATTGTAAATTGTGGCTTTTAGGTGACCCCAAAAAGGTAATGGTTTGAAAGGAATGGGCTGGTCTTGGGGGCTGCAATATGGGGTCAAACGACACTTTTAAATGTGCTATTTAAAAAATTCCTGACGGCATTAGTAGAATTTACCAGAGCTCCATTCCTTTGGAATGAAAGTTTATCAACATTACGTGTATTTCGGATCGATAAAAGAAAGTTTATTGCTTGTTATTCCAATTATCTTTTTGAGGGTATTGTTTTCGGATAAAATTTTGATCATTAGGATGTATATGTGGGACCAATAATTAATAAATTAATAAAAAAAAATAGTATTTTGTATTGGATAAATGTAGGATGCAAAGTAGACGTTTTGAGAGTTGACCTTACCATGTAAGATAAATGTAGGTTCATCAGAAAGTAGGTATTTTATCCAAAATTCCTACGTTTTCATTTAATATGTTAAACATTAGCAAAACCCTGAAAAGGATTTCAGGGGTTCTGTGTTGCACACATTGCTGTAAGATACTTCCAAATGTTTGTTTGAAGCATCATGTTGTTATGTTATGTCGGCTGTGATTGGTTTAATTTCTTTTTTTTTGTGACCACCTGTTTTAAATGTTGAAAATATTGAGAATAATTTTCGTACTTTTAGGATAATCGTCAAAAACATGTCCCTTATGTGCATTGTAGGTCGTACATATACTGGGAAATAAGATTCATTGAAGTAAACGTTTTTATTATACTGTACATGTAAGTATTTGTTTTATACTTAAAATAAAAAAAAAGTCAGTTTTTCTGTATACAAAATGCATCCCTCTTGTTTCAGCGCTGTTGTCATTAACTTTTACAATAATTATTTCTTCCTCGTTGTCATACAAAAATGAAATCATTTTGAATGAGTACTATTATGTTTTGTGTGTCTTCAGCAACATCTTCAATTAAATCAGCTTCCATGGTATTTGCAACTGTAAAAAACCATACGCTAAAAAATCTAAAGAATAAATCTTTACCAAATACCTAACAATAATTTGATATTATAAAGAATGCACAGACCATAAACACCTTTTTTTATCCATAATGTTCATTGTTAAATTAAATTATAGGATCATTGGTCATTTTGGCCGATTCTCCACCATATGTTTTGATAAAGTGCTTCTTTTCTGCAGTTACCTATTTTCTTTTAATAATATAAAATTGTTGAACATTCGTGGACTGGTATGTGCTTGAAGCAGCGTTAAATTTACATTAAATAACAAACTTCAATACTCACAGTTTCAATAACAAACTGAAAGACCGTATACCTACTGCATGTGATGCAGTGATGAAACTGCCATAAGGAAATGATCTGCTTTTCAAGACCATAAAAAGTTACGTAGTCATTTTGAAAACTTAAAGGTTTGCCCTTATTATGTTGTTTTGTATATTTTAATTAATACCTAATGACTTAATTAAGTTAAGTAACATAATAAGAAATAATGAATAACGTCAAACGAGTAATATATCTGGTTCTCGCCAGTTACCAACACATTGTTTTTTTACAACTACGCATAGGAAAAATCAATGTCTAATGAAAAAAAAAAGTCTAATATATTGTTGTCCTTAATCATCTTGTTCCAATAAATTCTAATTCGAGAGTCAATTTACTAAGTATAAACAGTCATAGAGAGTTTTTTAATAAAAGGAATAATAACATTTAAGCAAATATTTATTACTAATCATTAGAATTTAAAATATGTCTATTTCCCTTAATTTTATTTGTATTATCTAAATGCTTTGCTTACATTAAAACTAATTATAAATACAAGTTTCATGAAAACCAACGTCTGATATCACCTATTCAAAGGAGCATTTATCTCTGATTTAGTTCAATTCTACATGCTCCAAAGGATTTATAGCAGTACTCGATCGAATCGAGTAGAATATATTATGGAAATCTATCGCTCTGCCATTAAATCAAATACCTCCTTGTCACACGAAAATGAGATCTCCACATCTATCAATAAGATGAACGCAAGCGTTATTTGTTTTACGGAACAGACGTCGCTGTTTTCCGAATAGTTGTTTTATTATATTACCTACGGGCGAATTTTCTCTCTGTTATTTACATTAGTAAGTATACCTATTAGAATACCTCACAAGTCCGCCATTCTTCGGAAGTCTAAAACAACTTACATAATAAATACGTTTACGTAGAGTACTTACTAAACCATATAACACATAAAATAAAGTCCATTGTTTCTTGAAAGTTTCGAGGGAAAAACGGAAACTATTAGTCGTAGTTTTCTGTGCGGAGTTTTTGTTGCAGTTTCAGCCAGAAGTTTCACACTGACGACGGTCATCATTCACAACAATTCACTAGGAGAAACAACCGTTTTCATTACTCTCCCCTTACTTCGTGTAACATTTGGCACGCTACGAAAGGTTTTTCTTTTGTTTTAAATTTAGTAACGCTGTCGATTGTCAGTTAGTTTAAGGATTTGAACACTCACTCACTTGATTTTCATTTTATTAAGTGTTTTGCGACGTATTCACGGTGCAATTTTCGGCTTCAAATACCGAAAATAGATGCCAAACACGTACGTGCTTTGTTTTCAACATTCATACATAAATACCTAGAGTTTCTTTATTTTTCTTATATAATATTTAAGGTACATGTAAGCTGTCAGAAAAGAATAAATGGAGTGCATATAAATTTAGCTGGCTGTGAACTATTAAACCATGATGAATATGATCTTCTTGGACTTTATATAGCAAATATTGAGTACATCTCTCGTATATCAAAGGGAATACTAGCAGCCGAAATATTTTGTCAGAATAACATTTTCACAAATCTGTTACACAGAAAATGACCATAAAAATCATAACGAATATAACACAACATAATAATAAATAAAACAAATATGAACAATTAAAAATACTGACAAATATAAGTGGAAATTTAAATGCTCCTACATACGGCGACGAGAGCGAATGTAACTGAAATGTAATATGAATGTAACCGGACTAACTACCACTAAGGACTACTTTTTTAAGAGTAAAAGTACACATAATTGTATTACAATTCACAATATGATAAGAGATCTTTCACCTAAGTGATGTATAATTAAGGTTTTTAAATAAATAACTTTCACCAAAATTTACTGTTGTCCTTAAAAACTGCCCTAAAAAAAATCTTAGCGGTCGGGTTTAAAATTTAAAAATATTTTCATTAAATTTCTCTTTGCTATCTAAGTTATGATTTTTTTCAGCTATCGTAGTTGGTAGTGATAGGAGTTATTTTTGCAAAGTTGCTAAATTTTGTGTTTGTTTTGAAAGAGAAGCTCTACCCTATTATCAATAAACCACAATTAGAATATTTAATAACTTGATGTTGCCCGCGATTTTATTTACCAACTAAGGAACTTTGGCATTTTATTGCTTTATTTGTTTTACTATTGCTTGTTTTTATAAGTACAAAGGTAATTTCAAATGTTTATGATATAGATATTTTCTTACAATTTATACTTAGTAAGACATTCGTATACATTATTTCCGAAGTGAGCTTTAGGCATCTTCCTGTAGCTTTTCAAGTTTATTAGTTAAATTTTCCACAAAATCATTTGCAAGACTTATTAGAAGTTGTTCCACTTAATGTAAATAATAATAATAGCTGTTTATTTCAAACTATGAAATATACAAAATAACGTCAATAAAGAGAGTACAAATAGAGAAACAAGAATGACATAAAACCATAAAATTATAAAAAAATATTCATTGATTGAATAACAGGATAACTCCCTTAAATACGATTTAGCTCTATGTTTAAAATGGTGTAAATTATTGGATGTTTTGATTTCATTGGGCAGCTTATTGAACAGCCTACAGCCGACATAGGTTAATTTTTTCTGGAATAACGATGATTTGTGCATGGGAGGCAATAAATGATTAATTTGACGAGTATTGTGACCATATGAGGTGTCAGTAGAAAACGCCAATTTATATTTAAAAACAAAACATAGAACAGATTCCAAAATGTAAGCATCATAAAATATTAATATTTGATGTGGTAAGTCAAATACGATGCGTAGAGCACGTTTTTGTAATAGAAATATTTGCTTAACGCCATAACTGAATTCCCAGTGAATTACTCCCTAGGTCATTTTTGAATGAAAATGTGAGAAATATTAAGTTTTAAGCACAAAGGTACTGCACGACTTTTTCAAATTGTATAGAGCATAGCATATCTTGGCCAATTCACAGCAAAGATTGTCAATATGGGGCCCCCACCTTAGACCTTCATCTATAATGATACTGAGCAACGTCGATAATTTAGTTAGCTCAATAGAATTACCATTTATTACAAAATTGCTAATACTATATTTATTGTTATTCTTAAATAAGATACAATTGAAGGGTGCACGGGAATAACGATCAAAGTCCATTTTTTTGTGAAAATGAGATAAGGGTGCCATTTTGTAGGAAATTCTGAGTACTAGTAGAGATGCATTATGAGACTGTACAATGAATGCAGCAGCAGTTATTTATCATAGCGCTGACCTATGTTTAAGAGCTAATGGTGGTATTTTTGAAAATTATAGAACGTAACTAGTGTTTTATAAAGAATTTCATTGAATATTGCTTACCCCTGTTTTTGTGTAACTGTTGAGAATTTTATGATATTCTATTATTTACTTATATTTGAGATTTTGGCAATATTATCTGTTCGATTGGAGCTATAAATGTGAAATACTTTAACCAAAATAGCACTTCTGGTTAACCGGAAATGGACGTCAACTTTGTTATTTTAAATATAATGATGATATAATGAATTTTTTATTAATTTTGAATTTTACCACCATAAATACGTGAGTTTAAATTAGCTATTCCTATAGCTACATTATGCCGTTTTTGAATTATTTAAGTTTTTCTTTTTTTTAGCAATAATTATTGCATCATTCTCGGTTAATACTGCAAATATAGACTCCAGATTTACTATGTTATGAATGTAGATATAACTCTAACATAAGAAACGGCACCCACACTTCACATTCTAACATACAAGGTGTTTAAAACTGAGAAACAAAGCGACATTTTCAAATGCAGAAATTATTTTTTTTTTAAATAGAACACCCTGTATTTCAATTCGAAATTAGGAAGTCAATATCATCCCCTATCATTTTATATCAGCATTCCCTTACCTATTTTTTATAGGCTTTGAGGTATAAGCGATATTTTATTAAACAGACTAACTATCTATCTATCTCTTTAAATGTTTGTAGCTGGCTCTAAATGGGATTAATGTCAAAATCATGTGTTATTCTATGAGTAACGACACGAGAATGTCGTTGTTCGAATAGTCGTTTCTATTAATATTGCGTTGTACAAAGGTGTAATTACGATGACATACATAAACACTTATGGTTAGTCAATGAATTTAATTAATCCCATTCAGAGCCAGCTATAAACATTTAGAGATAGCTATAAACATTTAGAGCCAGCTACAAACACGTAAAGATAGGGCTATTTAGTCTGTTTAACAAAAGGTCGTTCGTATCTTAAAATCTATTCAAGATAGGTATAGGAAATGCTGATATAAAATATAAGAGATTATATTTACTTTTTAATTTTGAATTAAAATACAAGTGTTCTATTTAAAAAAAAAAAAATGAGTGCTGCATTTGAAAATATGTCACTTTGTTTCTTAGTTTTGAACAACTGTATGTTAGAAAGTGAAGTATGTGTACCTTTTTCAGAGTTATATCTACATTCATAACATAGCAAATCTGGAGTCTCTATTTGCAGTATTAACTGAGGTATTAATTTCTAAATTATGGAATTATTATTACTATAACAAAAACAAAAACTTAAATAACTCGGAAATGGCAAATAGGAGTAGCGGACGAAGACTGACGTGTTGATGGTCGTAGAATTCAAAAATGAATAAAAAATTAAATCATTCTATTTGATATAACAAAGTTGACGTCCATTTCCGGTCGACCGGAAGTGATCACGTAGAATAGCCTGTATATCTCGTCTTTTTCTTTAATATTATTTACTCGTTAACATTAGCTAGGTAACATCTTACAAGATATATTGTGTTCGGAATTGCTAATAGAGCTTTGCGTTATTGCATTACCTGCCGTTGTAGTAATTACAAAGTTACTGACAAGGGAAGGTCTCAGCAGAATCGTTAGTTAATAAGACAGCGTTAGTATTCTCTGAGTGGCTTGATTAATAAATAGACAGATTCATTTTCCAACAGTTAGACGTTGGATTAAATTTCCGATGTTGTTTGCATGAAAAACTGGAGAGCACTCGAGTACAACGATTCCGTGTTTATATCAATTAACAGTAACTTTGTAGCTTTCCATCCTATAATTGTATATCGTCGAATTGAATTAACTGTTATAATATATAACTAGTAGACTTGCCTGGTGGAGAGCTAGTACTTCTGATTTTAATTCTATTAAATCCAGAGTACTTTACCTGCAATTTAATTAAACTGAGATTAATGTAGTGGGAACTTAAAGAAGATTAAATTATTGTGCATGTTTATTAAATTGTTTGTAACTAATATTGGAGCAGCGGATCATATTTAATTAGGGGCGCTTACATTAGCTATAGTTAATTTCTTTCCTAGGAAAACATGACTTTGTAAATGCACATAAATGTAGTATGATAATAAATTGTAAGAATTCGAAATTCCATCCCATATAATACAAAGTACTTAAATTCATTTTATTAATACGTTGATCATAAGTACTGTGGCATTTGCTGTAGCAGCGTCTATTCTACAGGAAATAACAGTGTATTTTGTTTAAAGTCTCGCATAATTAAGATAATACGGTATTTATTTTAAATTTATCTGCTTCTTTGTCTATTGTATGTTACAATTGCTGATCAGCGAATCCCACATTACTTTGTAGAAGGGCGTTGGAAGTTCAGAAAATAACGCCAGCCACCATTCTTGCGCCCTCTTATAACTAAAGTTTATGAAAACCCTTGACTTTGACTTTTTGAATTAATTAGTTCTCGGAGACCGTTTCAGCTACAGGAAAAGCACGCGTACCCCTTCGTTCCCGGGCGTTTCCATATTTTAAAATTAAAATCAATTTTTTCTTGATAAAATTTGTAATTTACTTAAGCTTGAAAATTCGGGAATAGGAAGCAAACGCTTTCCTCGAGAAGTGTTTCTGTTTTTGTGCTAAAGCCATTCGAAAACCTCCCCTCTTTTTTTAATTTGTCTGTGTGCTGTGTAAAGCCTATTGTGCCTTTAATATTTTGGATTACAGGAAGATTAATTTACCCACATCGGTTGGTAAGTCGTGCTAAATTTTACTTAAAAACTAACCGTTGTAAACATGTAGAAACCGTAATTCGTTCTCTCTCTCTCTCTCCCTTAATAAATAATTTTGTAAAGTAAAAATTACTCAGTGCTTATGTTAAACAAGATTATAAAATTTTAAAATATACTTTCAATTAATTGTGTTTTGTTTTTTTTTTTACTTGTTGTTTTATCTAATTTGTTATCTTGTTAATTTTGTTCTATTTGATTCATTTTATTCAATATATTTTTGCTAAAATAATCAACTCTATTATTTCGCTAAAATTAATAAAGTTCTAGAGAGAAAGTCCTAAGTAGAGAAAGACGACGAGGTGGACAAGTTGACAATCTTCAGGTAAACTACCGGCCCTGCTTCGACTGATATAGAAAAAACACCGTTGTAAAACATCTTTGACTATATCTTCTAAAACCAATCGCTACCGAACAAAAAGAATGTTTTCCAGCGGTGACTCGTCGGTCAAAACAGCAGGTAGGGTTATCTGTAAAACGGAGTTTGGCTCGGTGTAAAGAGAATTTTGGGCTGACCACCCCCAAAAATATCCAGATAAGAAAACCCGTTCCGTTACAAAATAAAGAGAAACGCACAAGTATTTTATGGCATTTAGCAATGCAGTCTTAATTGAAATAATGACTTATTTAACATATTAGCTAATGTTCCGTAATTTTCTATACTTAAAGACCTAGTTAATAGTTTGTCCTATGATTTTGCAGTATTTGTGGAATTTCAGCCGTGGATTCTGAAACTCTCAGTATTTATCTGTTAGTGTACCAGGCGAGTTCTCTTATTTTGAAGCCTCGCGATATCATGAAAAAAGTTGTGTGGTTTTGAAGGGGACAATTTTGCAATAATAAACTTAGTGTAGCAAAAAGAACCGTACACGGAATGATTAAGCATGCCTTGACGGTGATCAAATCTGGGATATGCACCGGGATGACATGTCAAAACAAATCCCTTTATGAAGGAGTTTATCACAAAGCGTTGCTAAGCTTTGTGATAAACTCCTTATTATATTCTGGCAAAATTCCCTTATATACGTATTAACGCACTAATGCATCATAAATGCACTCCATAGCTTTATTTTAACATCGAATTATAAAAACTTTATTTACGGTCTCTATGAACATCTACATGTTCCTTAAATATTTAATCTCCCAAAATAAATATTCTTTTGTTCTTTTCTCTTAGTATGCGTACATATGTATAATCAAGTAAGTCAAAAAAATGCAATTTGCAATAAGGGACCGTACCATTCCTTTAGAACCAGCTCGTTTGTTTCTTTAGTCGTACGTATCGTTGCCTTTATTTTCGGCTTTTGTATGCCTATTACCTAAAACGGCACATTGCAATCATCCTTTTCTTACTCGATTAATTCAGATCTTAATTTAATGAATACGTCGCAAAAAACATGTATAAAATTCTGAAGGCACCTATTATGTGAGCAAGGGGACGGAAGAACAAGAAAAAAGTCTGTCTCATACGGTCGTCTCTCTATCAACATGTATGTATTCTACAGGCGGAGCTTTATGTCAAGAATTATAACCGGGATCCAACAGTCTCGGACCCGTTAACAGTTTCTTCTTCGCCAACTTCCTTCTTCGTCTCGCCCGCAATCGATGCAACGTCAAACACAGGAGCAGGATCAGTGACGCGGCCACAGCTATAGCTGCGGCTAGTGCGGCTCCCGGTAGTGACGTCAGTAGTCTGGAGGTCGTTCCGCATTGGGCCTCGGATTCGTCCCAACCCGACGGGCAGTTCTCCTTACCATCGCACCACAACTCCGGGCTGATACAGGCGTCCAATTCTGGGCAACGATGCATACACTCGAAGTCGGTTTCGTTCGCGCTGATGTTCACTGGAACTTGCAGTTGGTGGAGCAGAGAAGACCTGGACCTTGAAATCTCCAACCAGCTGAAGGCGGCGAGACCAGCTTCGTTTCCGATCCATTCCACTAGGAAATTTGGCGGTCTTTTCTGGATGGTCGTCGAATCTTCTCCCCACCATTCCTCGCTGAAAACTTGAACCGCTAAAGGTTTAGAACCCGGTTCGCCTGGACACAAGGCCTTAATCAGCTTTGGCGGTCTACCCGAATAGATCAAGATGCGGTTACTAGTCGGGCAGCGCATCGGTTCGTCGTAGCGCAGCTTCAAAGGCAAGAAGGCACCCCAGGATAGCAGAAATAGACTGCGATTGTGTCTGGCTTCGATCAGCCAGGGTAAACCGGCGCACAGCACTTCCGAACGATCGATAGCGGGGTTCGTGAACTTAATATCACCACCGTAACCGCGCAGTCTTTGCTTCCTCGGACAGTCTGGCATGCGCACTAATTCGAAAGTCGCGTGAAAATTCAAAACGGTAAAGTCCTCTGTTATATTCATGTCTCTGGCAGTATAGTGTAGCTCTAAAATATGCGAAGATGATAGGAAAACCATGGGTTTAGAGGATAAAGAGGAGTTATCACAGATACAAGCTCTGGGCATGCGCAGGTCGCGCCACGGCAGCTCCCAAATGCTCAACTCGGATATCCGCGATTGCGGATAATAGTCGCAGAACGGGCGGGTGCTGTGGGAATCTATGTTCGTTTCGCAATTCGGCGTCAGTCCGAAGGAAGCGTTGTTCAAAACCAATCTGACTCTCTCATTCTCTTTGGCTTCGATCCTATAGACGCAGTGCAAATTTTTCGCGCCTCCACGCCCAAACAGGAAGGTGTTTCTGGGTCCTGTAATCTCACCGTGTTGTATGTTTTTTATAACTCGATGGCAAGGGCCTCCTCTATCTTCATCTGGCCACGCCTCTCCGCCTAATCGCACGTCGACGAATTCATATTTCAATTTGAAACTGGCCGGATGCAACGCCGTCCCATCCTCGGTGTGGTGTTGAATGATTATGGTCCTTCCCGATGACAGGTAACTCTCGCTAGGCGAACACGGTCTCGTGGTGCGAGTGGCATTACTGAGGGCGCTGTGATCGCACAATTTCGGCGCTTCATCGCATTTATCCTCCAACAAAGTCGATCCGTCCGATATCCTAAGCCTGGTGGAGCAAACACCGCTTGAGCTATTCGCTAGGAGGGCGTGCGCATTTTCGCTTACCAAAAGGGCTCTGTGCATGTAAGAGATGAAGCTTACCCACACGATATCTCCGGGGAATCCGTTAAATTTATAAGTGCACGTTGTGTTTGGTGGTAAGGAATGCGGGGCTCATTATTTCGCCACGTCTTCCTCGCCCGGTCCAAATCTCGTCTCCATCGGAACTGGTAGCGTTTAATTCAAACTCGCACTTTAGACTTTCCCTCGAATAATCGTAAGAATCAGAATCCGCAAAGATTACATCAACGTCCAACTTCAAAGCCTCTTAATGGCGAATGCGACGGTGGTTAATGCAACGGTATGCTGAAAGGCGATGAATGAAACGCCACCAGCATCTCAGGACCCCTAGATACCACCCTGGGCAACCAATCACCTCCACAGTATTTCGCCAAAACTGGATCATGGTAGATCCACCATCGTAAAAGATCAAATGGTCTCGCTCTCCAGTACAATCCCTCCACGCCCTCAAAGCCCTGACGGTCTTATTCAACCCGGCAACAGTAATCGAGCGTTTCATGTGCATTTTGTGAGCGGCTTCCTGTCTCACAGCAATCATCGCGTGCTTGCAAGTAGGCACCACTTTCTGCCTGAGACTCCAGTAGCATGACACGTTTCTCGGATACATCCCGGGATAGTTCGGGCTTTGCAATCGGCACGATTTTCTGTAGCATTCTTCAAATTGGCGCGTGCAATAGGTGCCAGGGGCCACTTGACCCCTCTCCAGAGGTGCCGCGGGCGATCCGAACCGTACTACCGCTTCTCTACGCGACACGAAACGGTAACGTAGTTTAAATTGGAACGGCAACTGTGGCGACGCGAACAGTTTTATGGACACGGTGACTGTAGAGGTTTCGCTGTAGTAGGCGGCCGGGCCAGAAGAGGAACCACACCATGAACCGCCGGTGAAGGGGCGACCTAGTTCGCTTAATTGCATGTAGCCGTCTGGGCAGCCGTCCAGAGCTGATTGTTCGTAACGGCCTATTTTGAAGTCGTCGAAGATTAGCTGTAACAAGAAAGATTTACGGTTAGAATCGTTGGTTTAATTTCATGTCGAAAATTATTCTTGCGGAATAGTATAACTTTAATGATTGAATTCTTGAAATATGATTTCAATTATTATAATGAATTATGAGTTGTATAATTATACACGCAAATTCCCAAAAAATTAAGTCATATATGCCAGTAATATTTTTAATACCTGTCAAAAAGAATAATGGTAATAAATAATAAATAATAAAATATAATGAATACTGCTGTGGCAGGCATCCCGTTTTTCGCGAGTGTATTTTAAGTTGCCTAGTAATTTGTCATGATTTTCCGTTCTGCTGAATCAGATTGTACCGAGAAATTTTTATAATAATGTTTATTTTTGTGTAAATTTAGTTAAAGAGTTAATTGTATAATTTATTTAATTAAGTGTTTAGTTTTTTTTTTTTTTAATTAATTCCTTTCTTTAAGATGTCTAGCGTTTGCTAGTTCTATTTAATGTTTGTTCTACTAGATTTTGTGGTAAATTGTGGGTTGCGTGTTTGTTGTAAGAAAACGTTGTAGGAGTTTGTCAGGAGCTCCTTGGTCGACTGTTACCGTGAGTACACGTATTTTTGTGAATCATTGTTTGCCATTTTGTATTTCATTTTGATATCGTAATTTAATTCACATAAATTGTCTTTTATTTCGTCCATCAAGGAATTCGCTTTATAATAATTGTTATTATATTGATGTGTGCACATTATAGATATAAATCATTATTATTTTGTGCAGAAGATACGTTTTCATTTAATTTTTCTCATTATATTTTAAGTTAATTGTTATTTTTCCGTTTTTCTATTTTGCTGTTTCGTTTGTAATTATCAATCACCTCGGTTGGGTGAATAGAAGCATTTAGTTTTCATTTTTGTATAACTTCGTGTGTTTGTCCACGAATTTATTTTATTTTGTTGTTGGTAGAATTAGGATTATCTTCCTGAACATACTAATCTTTTGCTTTGTATAGGAAATAGCATTGTCCTATTGTAATTTAGAATCAAGTGCAGTTTTTATTTTTTTGTCAGAACCTTCAATTCACGGTTTTTTTTTCTGCCATTTTGTAATTTTACCCATCTATATAATAAATTTTGTTTGTTAATTATCTTCACTGGGTTAAAAATTCTGTTTTTTTTATTTTAAATTAAACCTTTTCAATTTTTGGGGTATTTAAGAAAGTCAGTTTTCTTTCACTCACATTTTACTTTTCGTGGTTAGATTCAAGTTTTAATTCGCGAGGGTAACTCTGAGGTTAATTGTTCTTTTGCGCCTTTATAAAATTTTATCCGTTGAGCTAGCTAATTTAATTTTCTTTCTCCTTGTTAATTTCATTTTTAAAGTTCATTTTGCATTTACAAATTCAGTCTGCACACAGCATTAATCCACCAAACAAGTAGAAAATTAGCATGGTAAACTCATAAATATTGAGAATATTCTCGGGATTCATCGATCCGATAATTGAGGCCTTTACATTCAAGACAGATTCATTGTTTTTCACCGCTTCAATGTTAAAATGTCATTAAAAATTCATTTTTTACATGTAGGTGTGGGAAAATTCGCGAACAATCACCAATCGAATCAGTTGAGCATGACGACCGTTTCCACCAAGTGACGGCAAGACTCTAATATTGGTTTAGTGGGGAGAAAAAAAATGGACACTCTGTTAACGAATATTTGTTGGAATTTGGAGGATCAGAAATAGAAGATGTATGGGGAAAAAATTCTACGTGGAAAATAATTTTTGGGAAAAATAAACTTTCTCTATACAGGGTTATTCACGAAACCTCTCCATTAAAAGTTTTTCAATTTGCAATGATATCTCGATTTTCAAACATCCGGGTTCAGCATGATCTATTTAGAAGAAATAGTTTCAACTATGTCGCATTCTTGTCCAAGTTTGATACTGTAAAATATAGCAAACAATATCTTTTTGTGCTTTTTAGGTTCTAATAGGCATTTTAAAGCCAATTTTATATACCTCTTCACACCTTTCAGAGTTATTTTAGCTTTTGTGGAAAAAAAAACAAAAAAATTTATGCTTTGAAGGCGTATAACGGTTATATAGTAATATAGCAACGCACGAGACCTCTACTATTAATTAAGGATCAAAAAGTAAATAAAATTATACAGGCTGTTCCACAATCTAGAATTAATTTAGCGTAGCTTCTTAACACTAAAAGTATTTTTTTTCAAATGGAATGGAGTTTATATTTGGGTTCTAAAGTGTTTGCAGGCGAATAGAGGTCACATGCAACACTTATAATTTTATTATACTTACGTAATACATACAGCATCACATTGTTAATCAGCTTCTAATCGGTAAAATTCATTTTTTCATACTATATTTTGTTTTATTCTATACTTTTTAAAATTAAAATTGTTTTTCACCGCCTACTATTAATTAAATACTAATTCAAAACCACATTTTCTGAAAATCACTAATCTTGAAAGAAGCGATGGGGATAGATATAAGAACATCTGTAGCTTTTCGGTAGAGAATACAATTCTACATCACATGGTGTAAAAATATACAGGGCGTTCCATTTGAAAAAATAATACTTTTAGTACTAAGTTACCCCAAATCAACCCTAGATAGTGGGACACTCTGTATAATTTTCCTTACATTTTATTCCTTGTTAAATAGTAGAGGACCCACACCCTCCACAGTCAACATAAAAATAGTAACTCTTTCCCTTTTACTATATAGCTGTTATACGCATTTAATGCGTGATTTTTTTTCTCTTTTTTTCGGAATAATCAAAGTAACTCTGAAACAGTAACCGATAGGTATAACTGAATAGGTACATGTTGAATAAATGGTTAAAATATACAAAAAAAAATGGGTCGTTTTGGGTTTTTCTTTTACACGTGAATATCTCTTAAAACGGACCCAACTTTACAAAACGGCCGATGGTGTTGCATTCAGCGTACTCGTTTGTGTTTTATATCCAGATCCTATCAATGTTGATATTTTCGACTAGCACAGTGTTATCAACCGATGTGCCGCTATCTCCCTTTAAAAAGGAACATCTTTACAATTTTATTGCTTTCTCTGCGCTTACTTGATTTTTTGAATGTTTTAGA
The DNA here is from genome assembly GCA_004143645.1 of Protaetia brevitarsis. Classification (NCBI taxonomy): domain Eukaryota; kingdom Metazoa; phylum Arthropoda; class Insecta; order Coleoptera; family Scarabaeidae; genus Protaetia; species Protaetia brevitarsis. The sequence goes on from RXPK01003210.1 coordinate 84,576, forward strand.
AAAAAAATCTTTTAATGCTCTTATGCAGTCTACACATCTTTTGAAGAAAATTATTTCAAAATCCCTTTATTTAAAATTTCTCTGCCATGTATTTTAGAACGATTCATTCATTCATTAAATTAGGGTGGGCACCTAAGTCGGGTACTTGAGCTAGGTGCTCATTGTACCATCCCTATTAAGTCTCTTATTTCCACTCGAGCAGCTTGGTGTTCTCTATAAAGCCCAGTATCTTGCCCAGTGGGAACTTGAGAACCTTCGAGGGCTCCAATAGATCTTTCCAGAAATATTTCTGCCAAGTACCATCAATTCCTGATATGTGCAGATTACATGTAATCTTCTGCACCACGGTTCGTTTACTCGACCTGTGTTGTATAGATGCTATTCCAGGTACAGTGTCCAGTTACCAGCTCAGTAATGGTTTTAGCTTCTTGTTTTGCTATGCCTGAGTAGGTTATTATAGAATTTAGCATCCCCATCCCCTATTAGTGCTTTGGTATGGAGTTGACCTTCATTCGACCTCTATGTCTTTGTACTTTCTTGATCTAACCAGATCCAGATCTCCCTTCTTGCGGAATCCTTAGCAATCCCACATACGGGCTCTGGACCCATGAAGTATCTTTTAGAGCCCTCCTTGGCTAGTTCTTCGTCTATTACATTTGCCCTTTATTCCTCATGCCCCGGCAACCAAATCAGGACATGTGTGTAGTCTCGTCCAGTGCATTGAGGAGTTGTTCGCAGTCTCTTAACTAGTTTTGACCTAGTTTACAGGGTTGATGAGCATGCCTGGCTGTCAGTCATTATATTAATTTTGCCCCTCATGTAGCCCCCTTTTGCAACGATTTACACTATGATGTTAGAAATTGGTAAATCAGATTTGACATCGCCCATTCAAAAATTGTTTCTAAAGTTTATTTTTGTATTGGAAACACAAATTACAAAAATTTAATAACGTTGTTCAAATTTTGTCCAAAAAACAATGAACGTATTTATTACTGCACAATTTTTATATAACACAAAGGATAAGAAATGTTAAGTGTATTAAAACAATAGCAAAATGCATTTATTGCTAATAAATGACTACAATCTGACATGTTATTGCCATACCTATGAATAACATGTGTCTTACGCCAATATTCGTGTTCTCTAATTATTCAGATCTTGAGTTATTTACGGAAGTCACAGGGGTCTTCATTTATGCAGTGCTTCAAAAGCAACTAGGTCAACTTATTGCCGTGAGGGAAACAGTCCTTGAAGTATTGCTAGCACAATGTTTTGAATTATATATACTTTATACGCGCATACTATCTTAGCAGTGTAATTACGACAATATTATGGTGTACAAAAAGACCAAACCTGTATTCAGAATGAAAATAATAAATGTATTAATATCTGATATTGTTTCGTTGTTTTCCAATATCAAAATTTGCATGGCCTTTTGTAAGCAGACAAAGGCAATCTCTGTATGTTGAGTGAATATGATATTTAAATAAAAAAGATTTTTATGTTTTTTATATATTCTTTAAAGCTAATCCGCGTATACTGCAAATCCGTGTGGCTGTATTTTATGCCACTAAAAGCACACACTTAGTTATAAAACCAGTATTAAACCTTTCCAAACTTAAAAACTTCTTGAACACTTTATTAAACGGAAAGAAAAATGTTGTTCTTTATAAGTCAATTCATTCATATTAAGGAGTTTACAAATTTATTACACAGCCGTTCTAAACACTTTAAATCGTAATGTAAATTTATAAGGCATTCAAGATTGCGGAATATTACATGTAATTCTTTAATGATATTCACGCAAAGATATCTTGTGCAACTGGAATTATTTCGAATTTACGTTTAAATTAAGTTGATGTACAGGAAATATTAGCACCTAATCCAATTAAGAAGTTACCTAGTGAATCTTTCCATATTAAAATTATCCTTAGGAGAATCTCATGTCAGTAAAGGATTTCAAAAGTTGATCTTACAAAGTTTTCTAGATCATTATAAGTTATAAAATATAAAAACTTCCAATATTGTATTATCTAAAATGTCGATAATTATTTTGCAGTATAACGTTTGGAGTCGCAAAAGACTTTTATCTCATTTTGGAGCAATTTATCGTTACGAATTTTGTTGCTCATTTGCATAAATGTTTATATCTAGCGCTATTAATAAATGGATAGGTGTTTCGCTAACTCCGCATAGATACTATTTAAAGAACTTTGAACTTCTTAGTTTATATATACAAAGATGTCACAGGAGTGTATCGTAGTGATAGATACATAAATATCGATCACTCCGCGCTACATGAAATTTGGTTATATAATTAATATTATATTTATGAACATGCATTATTCTTTAAATTATGAAATACCACATATATACGTCTGTCGCCGAAGTATTTATTTTTAGTGTGTTATGACTTTTAAGGTATTACGATTAGTCTGTTTAGTAGTGACAAAAGGAGTAAAGGAAACATATATTTATATTAGGGCTGTCGGAATTCACCTTTTTCACGAACCGACTGCTCGTCCAGTTGACCCATTTTCCTTTTACCCCTGAAATCGAGTATAACTCTCAGTTAATCCACAAAAACAAAGTTGGTTGCTTTCACCAACATGAGGAAACTCAATGACCTAGACTGTTTGGGTAGGATTTACAATTAACCAAAGAAGCAAAGTATCTGGGTTTTACACTCGATGCGAAACTGAGCTGGAAAATCACTTAGTTAAAACAACGACCAGGGCTACGCAACATTGTGCGTGCAGAAGATGCTGGTAAAATCTGGAACTAAAGCCGAGGCTATCCATTGGCTATATACTCCATATAAGACAGCGATATATACGGTGCAGATAGTCTGGTGGAGATGACCAAAGGTCCAGGGAGACAGGCATTGCTGGGAATCACTGGTGCATTCAACTAGACTGAAAGCCAACAACTTGTGGCATGCCAACTTTAGGGTCGGAAGGTACATTGATACTACGGGTACGATGCTGGACGGGTCATTGCTGCATATGCCAGGACAGCATGGTACCCGAAATTATTTTCACTGAAAATGTGAAAATCTCCATGCCGAACAGAGACCAGGTACGTAGTGAGATCACTGCTCTTCATAACTGGTTCACGGACGGATTTAAATCCAGCCAGGGCATAGGAGCCGGTATTCGTGACTGACAGCCAGGCTGCTATCAAGGCAGCCTTGAACCCTGTAACTAAGTCAAAACTAGCTAGAGATTGCAAACAATCCCTCATGAGAAATTAAGGGCAATGTAATAGCCGACGAACTAGCCAAGGAGTGCTCTAAAGGATACTTCATAGGTTAGAGCCCGTATGTGGGATTACTAAGGACTATGCAAGAAGGGAGATCTGGACCTGGTTAGATAAAGAAAGTACAAAGAAATGGAGGTCGACTGAAAGTCAACTCCATACTAAAGCGCTAATAGAGGAGACGCAGCAAGAAAGAAGCTAAAACCATTATTGAGCTGGTAACTGGACATTCTTAATACACAGGTCGAGTACGAACCGTTGGTGCAGAAAAAATGCGAAACTACAGGAGGAACGAGCTTTACATGTAATCCGCACACGTGAGGAACTGAAGGTACTCAGGCAGAAATATTTCGGGAAGGATCTATTGGAACCCTCAAAGGTTCTCAAGTTTCCACTGGGCAAGATCTGGGCTTTATAGAGAACACCAATCTGTTCGACTGGAAGTAAGAGATTTAATAGGGTCGGTACAATGAGCACCTAGCTCAAGTGTTTGCACTGTAGGTGCCAATTCTAACTTAATGAATGAATGAATGAGAATGAATGAATGAAGGAATTGGGGTTAAATTAAACGGGAAAGGTTATTTTGTTGGCCATGGCGGATTTCAAAAAATCTATCGCGGTCTATCGAACAGCATTCTGAGTCTAAAGAACATATTTCATCGTTGTGCAAATTTAAGTTATTTTAAAAACAAAATATTGACAAACAGCGCACACAAAGATGCAATTATTGCGTATAATGAAGTTAGAGAAAATCGCACCAATTTAAGAGAATGAATAGACGTAACAATGATAATGAACAACAGGTGTGAAACTCAATCAATGGTGCAGATTTACATGTTTCGACTAAATAGGCATCTTCGGAGCCATGTGAGATGGCTATTTAGCCGAAACATGTAAGTCAAGAAATCTGCACTATGGATTGAGTTTTATAGCTGTTGTTTTTTATCATTCGACATTAATTCAATTTGGACATAAACATGCAGACAGAACAATGTTGTGAACATTAGAAGATTTAGCTTTTCGGGGATACAGTAAGACTTTTCAGATTCTTTTAATCGTGGAAATTATAAAGAATTAATCGAAATATGAAGTAGTTTGAATTGTATTTGTTACAAGTAATGTTTTTTAGGCTATACCTAAATCTATGCAAGATGATTGATAGATTGTATTCTTTTTTTTGTATTAAAACAAGAAATAGAATTAAAGAATCTTTTTTTTTTCTAGGCTAGTAAATGCAATCGCAAACATTTCCTGTAAGTCTTGATTATGAATCATATTATGTTGTTGTCAAAAGTGGTGGAGCTACTGAAAGATTTTCGGATTCTTTTAACGTATCATCCGATTAAACAACTGAAGATTTATGTAACCATTACTCAAATAACTGCAAAAAATACGATTTAAAAAAATAGTCGCTCAAACATATGATGGTGCACCTATTATGGCAAAATAAAAACAGTTGCACTTCAAGCCGTTTTTGTGCATGTCTTGCTCATGCTTTAAATTTAGTTTTGAGTAAAGCTTGTAATATAAACATATATAGAATCCAGAATTTTCTTTTCTAATTTAAGCTGATTTACTACCTACATTATTTCCAAAATCAACCAAACGAACTAACATTTTAAGTATAAGGCGGTGGTTTAATTTTACTTCGCGTGCAGTATTTACGAGTCAATTACATAAAACCAAATTAATTCAAGTTTTTGATTTTATAATTAATAGCGATGATTTCGAAATTATGCCCAGACTATAAGAGAGCGCTGGGATTAAAAAATTAATTAACCAACGAAAAATTTTGCTTTTTATTAGAAACTTTTAAATTGATTTCGAAAAAACCGAGGTTACATATTCAATACCCAGTTATAGTAGATTCCCTTGCACAAAAACTCAGGAGACGCCACTGTAAAAGTATTTTTTAGGAAAGTTGTACTTCTTGCTTCCATATGGCGGAAAGTAAGTGCATTGACATGATGAAACTGTACATCTTATATGTGACATTATTGATAGATGACATAAACTAACATTACGTTTTCACTACCTTTGTCACTTTTTTGGTATTACATCATTTCTTAAACTCATTATAAGTTTTATTATATATATCTCTCTTCTCGATTTCTCTGGCAATAAATTCTGAACAGTGGCAGAGTGCTGCTGTACGAATTTCAAGTGGTGTGCACGACAGATTATCATTGTCTGTGATATCATTCGACTTATTGTGTAATGTTTATAATAAATATTTATGATATTAGTTTTATTTACTATTATTGAACACTGTTTGAAAGACGACGCTAACTTGACAGTTTTCTAAAAATATTTGACAGATTAAGCCTACTATCTATCATGTCACTCACAGGTATGTCTTCATTATTTTTAGACATTTAATTTGTTGAAATTGGACTGGCTGGGAAAAGTTCGCAGTCAAACCACGTGAGAAAAGTGCTATTGTAGGCCTTGGGCAAAGCAATTACAACCTCGGCTTCGGCTCGGTTTATAATAGCTGCCCGCGGCCTGCAATAGGGCACTTTCCTCCCTTGGCTTGAAATATACTATTATAAATATACTCGTATGGATAAAATATGTAAGACTCGATTTTACGCAACATCAGATTTTGGGTAATCTGGATTTCTAGGCAACAAGAAAGGTAGTGCACTGGACGAACACCGGACTCCTGAAAAAGATAAGTTTCGACAGCCTTAATATTGTATATGTTTTCTTGCTCCTTTTATCACTTCCTGTTACAGTTTTTCGTTCGATCGATCGCTGCTTCATCTCGATCTACTTATATGTGTTTACACCTTTTCGACGTTAGAGGGCACCTCCATGTCCTTATTCTTGTTTTAATTGGCTGTCTTCTAAATGGTATGCGTGACGTATCCTTTTTTCCGGTTCCTGTTCCTTCTTCGGAGTTGATGGACGCGTTCTCACGAGTGAATTTTCCTGTCCTTGGGAATTTTGGATATTTTCACACATCTGCGGGATTTTATTGGAAGATTACTTGAAATATTTATTGGCCGTATCTTCGCTTGTGTTCGAAGTGGAAATTTCGGAAATTTTGGGATATAATTTGTGAACCACGCGTCCCCAACGCCATTTTGTTTCTTGTTTCTTCTCTTCGTTGAAAAACCTCGTTAATTAACGGTAAGCCAAATTTTGTTACTTCTTTTATTTTACTAATTATGGAGTTTCTGTTGTTTTAGAGGTTTTTTTGATTCCCCCTTATTCTTATTCTGGAAGCTTCCCCTCGTCTTTTAGATTACCCACGTGCGGCTGAGAATTTTTGTGACTTCTTAAGTCCTTCGGGGAACCCACCTCCTTCGGAATTCACGACAATATTTTCTTGGCTGCTGCCGAGTCAGCTCCGGAGGTTTCGCCTTGACTGTCCGTACAGGAGAGGATCCCCACACCCCGCTGACAGCTGATCGAGGGCAAAGCTAAGTTGCAGGCTTTTTTTTTAGTAATCTCTCTTTCGTATAAAATTTAATAATAGAAAACCATCCCCGATCATTTTTTTTGTGTTTTCTTTCACGATCCTGTGAATTTCACATGTTATATCCTGAATCGGAGGGTGCTACTTGTTACTAACTCAGCAAAATATTTTAAATTCAGTACATTTATTTACTTATCCTTTCATTTACTTGTCAAATTCGGTATAATTGTTTAAATACTACCAAATATCGGCTTGTCATATACAGGGTGATTTATTCACCGTAAATGTAGTCGATTTAAATATTTAGTTTTATTTTTGTTTTTGTATCTGGAACGACGTTTTCTTGAACTTCAATTAACTTATATCGTAAGAATTATTTGTGTAAATCCATGTGAACTGATTGCGTTGGCCAAAGTGTTCGATGCTTGCGTCCTACCGTAGAACTGTCTGTTATTATTGCAACATTTACTGTATATATATATATACTCGCCGATACCGTTTAATAATACTGAGTATCATATATTTAAAATTTGAATTGTATGTTAAATTCAACAATAAAATTTTAATTGTTTTGTCAGTAATCCCATCCTTTTGTTTTTTTGTATGGGCTTTTGCAAGCCGCTTTACCCCTCGATTTTCATTTTATCACCGTGGATTCCTGCTTATCTTGGGGGCATGATAGGGTAAGTAAACCTAAGCAGGTAGCGCCATTCTTTGGATCTGTGCGACTATCAACCCACTCCCTCGCCGACGAGCCGGCTGGCACCCTACATGATTGCCGAATATCATCCGTCTTATTCGAAGGTTTGTAAAGCGGAGGTGCATAATCTTTTCCATTCTTTTAAATTCCTACCTCATAAACTTTTCCTGCTTTCGGTGCCGGTAAATTAGGTAACATTACATACTAAACAGACTTACTAAGCGGGTAAGAAAGTTTATCATTGTAAATTTTTCCTACAACGAAGCCTATTTCAGAAATAAAAATGTATTGATTAAATTAACATTATTGTTGTCACAGCTATAATCGTCTTTATTGCCACACCAACCTAGAATGTCTAAAAATAATCTTAACACCTAAAACGTTGTACATTAAGGAAATCTTCACTTCTCGCAGAATGGTTTCGTTTCACTGCCCCTGACATCGCCGAGACAATAGCGCTATCACAAGGGTCATTTTTAAAGCCTCCCTTTGGTGAATGTCGGGCTCTAGGTCGGCCGGTTTATATGTCGGCCATTAGATGGCGCTGATTGATGCGATCGCGGTTAACGGCGGTGTGCCATCAAACTCGCTATCGTATTCTTAGCTCGTCTCGTTCGCAATTTGATAAAAACCGAGTCCGAGGGCAGAGGGAATACGCTTCCTCGCTTCTGCGTTTAGTTCCTGCGAAAAGCGGCGAATTTCCTTTACGGCAGCGGAGACAATGGAAGCGACAAAGTGCGACGTAGATAGAGATAGGAAACGCGGAAACTTCTTCGACTCAACGTACGGCGTGTCGTTAGTTAGACGGATGACACGGCGCTTTTTATTGAGTTTTTCAAACTGTTATTGTCGTTAAGGAACTTTTTAAAAGTTGTGCGCGCGCTGATTTATTTCGTATTCATAGTGCCCGACCGATTTCTACGTTGTTGGCAGTCCGGATGTTCCCTTTTTCGTGTCTTTCGTCGGAATTTCTTTTTTTTTTTTTCTTCGTTTGCTTGCTAACCGTTCTATTCTAATTTCGTTTTTTCGTTTGCTGCGTTTTTTTCTTTAAACGATTCGACGGCCGTCCATTTCGTTTATCTTATCCCGGTCGAAACTTCTAGAGCGGTGGGAAAGTTTTCGAATTAGAAGTTAATTTTTAATTGACGGGAAATTTTGCCGGCGACAATGTAAGGAAAAGGCGAGGCAAAAAAAGCTATTAACTTCGGAATCTCTAAATCGAGACGTCCCTGGGTTCTTCAATGGAGTAATTGATTGTTTATCAAGAGTTAAATTAGAGTTGTACTTTTCTTCTTGGGATTTACGTTTGCTTAAATTATTTTTGTCGGTAATGTTGGCGTTGGTAATTAAAAGAAAAAGAGGATGAGGTGATGTTCGTTGATTTTAATTAAACTATCTTTCGGAAGTTCTGAAATAATGGTTGCATAAAAAGAAACAGTAATTAAAGGACTTATTGCCTTAAATACACATTATTTAAGGTATATTAAAAAGAAAGACTTGTTCACGGTATTTAACTTAAAACATGGAGTCGAAACCGAATTAAAGAGCCATAATATAACCGGCTATTATTTTGGTGGTCATTCAGGTGTAGTAATTACTAAAAAGTACTAAAACTTCGTTGAGACTTGCAATGCTCGGTAAGTTTCGGGTTAAGCTGGGTGTCCATTGACACACGCCGGATAAGCCGCAAACAAAAAAGATATAGTTTATAAAAACAAACTTAACTATGACTAAAAAAAAAAAAACGATTCTAATTAAATATAAAAAGAAACTGTGACAAACAGCGAAATTAAAAAAAAAGGAATAAGAAGAATGATAAACTGAAAACGAAAATTAAAACCAATACTAATATTGTGACAATTAAATTAAAAAGTAATATTGTTATATCAATATCGATTAAGGAATAGTAAAAAAAAATATATAAAATTATACTAATCATATTAGTAATAAGAACAAAATTAAATAAACTATTTGAAATAAAAAGTTTTTCCGGGCTGTTGAGCCGAGGTCTGCTGGAATTACTTCCGTACGTTTCGTTCACAACTGCGGTGAACATCTTCAGCGGTGAGATCGAAGTTTCCTTCGTGATGGCTCGTCGTTTAGTGATCCGACGTCATGGGTGATGTCATATATAGTCGGTGCCTAAGTATATATGCCATTATATATAAAGATGATTGAATAAATACCCAGAGAAAAAGCAAAAAAAGTAACTGGTAAATGAAATGAAAATTAAGTAAACCCTAAAGGGAATAGAAACCATTGAATACCAAAAGTTCGCATACATGCCGTTTAAAACGTATTCGGGAAAGATTTTTTGGTGATGTTTTGAATTTTATTGAAATTTTAATCGCAAAGAAACTG